>JADLIF010002788.1:0-12990 GCA_016648015.1 Steinernema khuongi | reverse complement strand
TCGTCCTCCTGCGGAGAAGAAGACGTCGCGTGCAGGCGCACCCTGAGAGCGCCGCGCCGCTTTTGTTGTCCCGTCAGGGGGGATTAGCATGAGCGATAAGTGTGCCCTGCTTGGTTGCAACGGCCTCCGCTGGAACTACTTGGGCTCCCGGAAATGAACTCTCGGAGGTGGACGCTTCCTTGAGGAGCCCCTCGAGACTCGTTAGTCGCCATTGCACCCACACGGACGACGCATAAGCCACGGGAACGAGGACTTTTTTGGACCAACCCCAGGCGGAGACCGGCCAGCTCGACCTTAAGGCATCCTGGCTGGGATGCACAAGTAGATATCCGTTTTTCTGCTATATGAGCCAAATTGTAGGGCTCAAGGTATCCGGAAATATATCGGATCCAAATAATTTTCAGTAGAGCCCTCCTTTGTCAGAGAAGGTGAACCGACTTGCTGAATCGCTAATAGTCTCCAAACACTCTCCAGGTAGAGCGATGAAAGTTTTATGACACCTCGAAACGCATCAAAGGCCAACTTTCAAATTAAAATAGAAACGCACCTAAGAACGAGAAGGCCTATTTTAAAGCATCGAACTGGACAGGCTTCAAGCAGGATTGTCCTTTTCGAGAAGGAAAATATCGGCTCTTTGCGATCCTTAAAGCACTCCTTGAGCCCTCTTCTTCCTATCCCACTTGAGAGACCGATTTAACAAAACTCAGTTCCTCAAACATTCACAATGGAGTCCCAAAAGCAGGGGGCTACAGGTCTTGAGAGCAAGCATCCTAGGACTTGAACATGATTTCTTGAACACTCTTAGGATTTCCACTACCTGGAATCCCTTTTCTATTCTTTGCTCCGTCGACAAGAACTGTCCCCTCAAGGAACCAACAACCGCCTCAAACCTCCCCACACCCTCCTGCCAGCCTCTTCCTCCTCCCCAGCCTAATTCCGGCGTCCCTGTAGCGAACGGTCCGCCGCCGAGACCCTTGGGCGCCGCCTGGCACCCCAGCTGTCCTCCGGCCCGCAATTAGAGTCCCGAGAAGGGCGTTCGGCCGGAAGACGACCCTCCGCCGCGCTTCCTCGGACAACTCCGTTTGAAACAAAACGCCGATTTAGGGACAACTCGGCTCATTTCTCCCCTCAAGGCCCATCGATCATCGCCTCGGAATTCGGCCGGAAGCGCGTTTCATATGCAAATGCGGCTTCTTTGTGCAGGTTCCGCGGCGCGCCAATCTCGGTCGTTATCCGCACATCTCGGATGCCTTCGGGGAGGAATCCGTCAGCCGGGCGCGCATCAGCCGCTGATGGGTCCCGGGGGAGCGGCCCGCCGCAACATTCCAACGGAGTCCGTTTCCGGATCAGCGCGCCTCCGACCATAACTAACGATTAGCGGCGCGGGATTAAGACGCGCGAGGAGCCTAGGAAATCAAGAAGGTGTCCGGGAGGGAGACAAAGGCTGAAGAGGGTCGAGGCCGAGGCACTAGAGGCGCTGGAGGAGATGGCGAGATAGGGCCCCTCTAGGGGCGCAGAAGACGAAAAAATGGAGAGTCCCTGGGGACGGGAGTCAAGTGAGGGCGCGACTCGGGGTCTCCGGGTGGGACGGAGACGGTAGATGGAGCTGAGAAGACAGCGAGTTATCTAAGTAGCTTGCTCTGCCTGGCTAGATGATACTGGGGGTTGAGATTTAGGCTTGTTTTCTAAAGGAAATTAACCTTTTCGTTTGATAGAAGCTGTTAGATTAACAGATACAAGACTTCCCAAGGGGTATGGACACCTCGTTTCTTATGGACCTCAAGTAGCTGTTTTAGCCTAGGAGAAGAAAGCGCGAAGACCCTTGAAAGTTGACCTAGCTGTTCAAAGCGAAAGGGTTTAAGGGTTCACCCTAAGGTATCTGTCTTTGCCACTTTTGAGAAGGACGAGAGGGTGTTCAGTGTTTTTCGTTGGGAATTGGGACAAGACAGAGCCTGAGTAGATTGGGTCTCGGAGACAGATAAGGACTCCTCTGGGACCGAGAGGGAGTGAGCCTTAGGAATGATGAGACATACCTATCTAGGTCTGGAAGGCTTAGAGGGTACCTACTTCTCGGGTTGGATGGACATGGCAAAGGGCACTTGAGACTTCAAAAGGGCGTCCCTATTCCAAGTGCCTGGGAGGGGGCTAGGGTCAGGGTGGTTCAGACCCTCCTAAGAACGGACCGGTGGGATTCTTTGGTCCCTGGCTCTTGATTGGGTAATTGGGAGCGACCGGAAGAAGACAGGTACCCGGGGAGACGGGTCGACGCGGGCGGAAGCGACGTCTTCTCGCGCGTCTTAGAGCCCCGGGGCGAGAAGGTGTGAACCGAATCGATCGGTGCGCGGAGCGGTTACCTGCCGGGGTCTGGAGAGCGTCGAGGGCCGGGAGCCCTAGAAGGCCGAGGAGGAGGAGCAGAAGGCCGAGCGGGGGCCGCGGCATGTCGTCCGGAGGTCAGTAGGTAGCAGTGGTCAGCGGGCAGAGAGTACAGTACGACGCGCCTAAGGATCGCGATCAATCGGCGGCGCTCGTCATATCCGTCGCGCGATCGGTGCGCGAAAGGCGCCGAGGAGGGGCGCACGGGGGGCGGGCCGAGGCTCCAAGGGCGCGAGCAGCTCCTCGAGTGGCCGGGCGGGCCCAAAGAAGCGAGATTTAGGGGATCAGCGCTGGAAGCGCGTCCGAGATGGCCGCAATTTGTCAGCCGGGCCCCGAGGTGTCGGGAGAGCGCCGCCGCCGCCGAAGAAGATAATAATTCGTCGGACGATTGCGGTTAGGAACGCGATGACGCGCGCAGATAACCCGGCTGGACCTGGCCAAGGTCTTGGGCTCCGGCAGGTATACACATGTATAGGTGTCCTTCTTGGTCACTGTCGCCAGGCCAGGGAAGGATAGGAGGAGAAGTCAAGGGTTGCCCTGGAGAAGGTACGGTACACGTGACTTGAACCTTTGAGGGCTTGAGAAGCTGGAGATAGAGCGCCAAGGGTCAGCCAGATATCCCTAGACTCTAGACACTTGAGGAATCGGTTTGCCCTTTGAATGTGACCTTATCCACCCATGTCAAGAAGCTTAAATGGCCATTGATCTTCCAGGGCCTTCTTCGCCCCTGCCAAGTGCCTCCGGTCCCCGAGAAGCCACCCTCTCACCCTCGCACATTCCAGATTCCCCGGGCACGCGTCAGAGGCGACCTTCGCGCGTCTCCAAATAACACCTTTCGCGCTTTTTCCCCGTTCCTCCACTCGGAGCATAATCGCCAATAAAAGTCGCCCAATTAGGATCCGTCTTCCCTAATGGCCTTCTGGCGTCTCCGCTCACCTTCCCCTCCTCCTTGGCGGCTGAAACCCGACCCTCGGACTCCAGACGGCAGGCGAGAGGCCCTAAATTACGGTCTCGCGCGGAATCCTCTTCGCCAATTAAGTCCAATCGGCGATTAGGCGCGCGCCCATCAGCGCCCCATAAATCATAACGGCTTCGGCTCTTTCGGCCTTCTCCGCCGAACAATGGACCACACACGTCGTAAAGCGTTGCGCAACCCACAGAGAAGTGTCGATGATCTACTTCGCAACGGAGCTCCTTCAGCTGCAGGGTCTTTGGGTATTTAAGGTAAAAAAGATCTCATGTGGGAGGAAAGCCGTTCCGAATGATGTCCACCGAGAGGCTTCAAAGGGCGAAATGCTCGTACCTCAGAAGATAACATATTCATGTGATCTTGAGGCTTTCCTTAGCACCGGTGACCGTTTTTTGCCCATCGATTCGGCTCCTCCACGAATCACAAATCTGTCACAAATTTATCTCGCAATTGTGTGGATACTGACCTATCAAAGGTCTTATCTGTTCTACAAAGTTGCACATAGAGAGTGCTACTAGAGAGAACGTACCCATACGCAATTCACGCGAATGATAATGACATGGAAAGCATTATATAGCTCTTGTTGATGAGCAGAAGAAGATTGCCGCGACCTGGGTGAACCTAACAGAGCCCTCAAGAGACTCAAGAGTTTAAAAACTTAACTCAAGAAGTAAGTGTTGTAGGAATCTTTTTGGATTTCTCTTTGAAGGAATCTGAAGAAGCAGGACAACCTCTGATTACATCTGAGCGTTCAGAAGTGCATCGAAGGTATTAATTAAGTCATCGCGACCTGCTGACCTTCTCGGTCTTACGCAAGCCTAATGAGACCACATCGTTATTCTAAGGTTACGACTTTAAGGGTATATGTACTTCAGGACGTGGTGCGTAAGAGGAGACTCATCCATACGTTGCCTATGCTCCTACTTCTGCATCGGTGAAGCGACTTCCTTTGTCCAGTGTCACCGATGCTACAGTAGCCAGGGAGCAGGCTGACCTTCAAAGCGAAGATTGCAAAGCGTTCGACGTGTTTCAGATTCTCATTAGATCGCCAAGATCTAACGGGGAACGCGTACTTCAACCCTCGGCGGTGTCAACGACGTCACAGTAGTCAGGGCTCCGTCTCCTTCGCCACCGCTGATCCACTTAAGACTCCGCACAGTTGCATAATGTCGGTCGTAACTCTCGCGCGCGTGACCTTCGCGTGTGGCGTGTGAATCCGCGCCTGGGTGGCCGTTTTTCGGCTTCTCCGGGGGCTCCGGCTCCGACGCCCTTGAGCGCGTCGAGAGGAGGCGGCCGAGGGAATAAATCACGGGGAACGACCCCCGCGGCGGCGCACTAATTACGCAAACAAATCCCCCGTGCTGATTACCTGTGAAATTGCCGACGACGCTGGGGTCCCGCGACGAAGCGCCCTCGCAGACGCCCGACTCCACACTGACGTCGTCGATGCCCAGCCAGAAGCGGTCCCGCGACGAACTCTTCTTCACCTCGATCACCACCTGCAAGTAGAAGGTCAGAGGTCGCGGTGGGTGGCGCCTCAAGGGGCGGAATTTGTGACGCCCGAAACTTTCCTTCCGGGACCGGTGTGGCGGTCTTGGAGCGAAAACAGGGACAGGAGCTCATAGGCTAACGTATTTTGGTTTCTGGACCCCCGCACCTACTTCCAACCCTCAAGTGTGCTCTTCCAAGTCTTTCCGGTACTTCTGGAGGGTTAATGAACGCTGATCGCGGCGAGACCCAGCAGGGGGTACCTGACCTGTGCGGGAGCTGTACTTGATTCCACTTAGGTGGACAAGGCAAGTGCCGGGAGCAAGAAATTAATTTGCAAGGAGAAGCACCGCTGAACCCCAGTTCGCTGCGGGACCGGAAAAACAGTCGGAAAACGCTCTTTGAAAGTCGGATTTGAAGTCCCGAATTTTAGGCCCTGTTCCGCTGCTTGAAGAAGGTCTTAAGAGTCGACCGCCCCATCGGGTTCTTTTAGAGGACCGTCTCAAGAATTCGTTTCAGGACTCATTCCTTAATTGGCACCTCTATTCCAATGAAAAACTCGGAAAACGGACCTTGAAAGGAGCGTTGCGGGAGCCGAGACTCAAGGAAAGAGGGTGCCACGTCATCTTCGGCTGGTCCTGCAGCGCTCCGGCGAAGAGGACGCGTCGCTCGGCGAGGGGACGTCCTTCTTGGAGAGTTCCCACCAGGAGCCTTCCCTCACTGTCCCCGCGGACGAACAGAAGCAGGCGGAGACAGGAGTAGCGACTGACGGAGAAGTCGAGGGGCCGCGAGAAGAGTCTACCGTAGTCGGCGAAGGGGAGCGCCGAGCTCTCCACGGCCAGGTAGTGGCCTCCTGGAAGGAGGTCAGGATTCAGGGAAGAGGGCGTACCTGTCTGCCCGTCGGGAGCCAGAGGCGCGTTGTGGTCGGCGCCCGAGAGGACCCTTCTGAAGTGGAGCGGGGCCGAGGCGTCCGACTCGAAGGAGCAGATGGACGGCATCTCGAAGCGACAGATCTCCACGAGTCCGTTCTCCGCGCTCCCCTCCGCGTCATCTGGAAAAACAGGAGGTTACGGTAAAGGGATACTTCAGTTCCACGCTAGACAGCCTTGGACATGCGAACCCTTGGAATACAGTAACCCACTAGGAAGAAACCTACCGAGAGGCGGCGTGACTACGATCTCGCGGATGCTCCAGGCACTGTCGCCGCCTCCGGGCACGATGGTCTTGACGGCGACCTCGTACTCGGTGGCGGGCTCCAAGTGGGTGATGCGGACGCGGGGGGTCTCCGCCGTGAGTCGCTCGTACTGCTCCGTGTGGAGCACGCCGTACTGGACGACGTAGACGCTCCTCGAGACGGCGTTCTCCGTCTCCTCCGGCGTCTCGTTCGGGTCCTTCCAGCGCACCTCCACCTCCGAAGGAGACACCGCGTGGGCCCGCACCTGCTGTGGCGCCGACAGCTGGAACAGACGCTCGCCTGCAAGGATACTGTAGACTGTCTGGAGTCTGTCTCGCCCACCCTGTCTGCGTCTGGCCAAGGCGGTGGTGGCCGTGAGAAGCACCTTGTCGCTGTCCTCGCCTTCCGCCTCGTTGTAGGCGGTCACCGCGAACACGTACGTCGTGTTCGGTTCTGAAATCGCGGTGGGACCCAGGGCTTCTTGGCCCGAATGGCTTACTCAGGAACTCTATGGTGAAGGCGTTCGTCTCCACGCCCTCGATGACGATCTTCCGGCTGGGCGTCCCTACGCCGTAGGAGATGGTGTAGCCGCGGACGAGGATGTCCTCCGCGCTCTCCGGAGGGTCCCACCACAGCGTGATCGTCGAGTCCGTCGTCTGCGTCCGGATGTTCTCCGGAGGGTCCGGAACGCGCCATTCTGGAAGGGTGAATTTAAGGTCCTGCCGCGAAAGCACTTTCGCTTCAAGATCGAAGCCCGCGTCAAAGCCCCGAAAACAGTTATTCCAGTTTCCAACCCTACTGATCAGGCTCGATTCGAAGCTGGGGAACCTAAGCTCAAAAGCCTTTCAACCAGCTGGACAATGCGGACAATGCTGGACAAGGGGTGACTTTAAGGTCTTGACACGAAACCACGTTTGCTTCAACTGGTCACACCAAGAGAGTCTGTATCACTGTTTGGACATGGAAGAGGAATCCAAACGAAACTCAAGTGCGATCGCAGTGATCAGACTTGGCATCATTGAAGGACGTCTTTGAAAGATCACAAAAGCATAGAAAAACTATAATTTTTGGGTTTGAGTTCTTCAAACAGAGTCGGTTTAGTTTACTAATCAGGCCCGATTCGAAACTCAGTAACCTAAGCTCAAAAGCCTTTCACCCAGCTGGACAATGCGTCCCGCAGCGCTTTACGGTTCAACTGTTTGCCGTGGCCGTTGTGGGACCAGAACACACATGGGCCCATGAATAAAGACAGCTAATTAGCGGCGCCCCTGCTCACCTCTATAAGAAGTCTTTTACTACAGCCCTCACCCTAGCCGATTCCCCTCGGCACTTCTCCTTCCCCGAAGCTCATCGTTAACCTAAGCCCCTCGGAGCGCTGGGCTCACTTCCGTCCGCGCGGGGTATGCAAATCCACGCGAGAGTTGCGGAGTCCCGGGACCCATCGACGCCATAACGGCAACCATAACTGCGCGCCATAATGCTACATCCAGGGTCGGCGTTCTTCAAAGCCACTCACCATTCTGCGCGGAGATGGAGCCCAGGAAGAGGAGAAGTAGGGAGAGCGGGCGGGAGCCGACCATGGCGTCTCGACGTCTGACGTTCCTCCGGGGATTCTCAGCCCTCCGACGGCCACATGTCCTCGTCAAAAACACGCCTGAAACGGGCGCGGTGACCTCGAATATTATTTATCGCTCGGGGCCACCAGGTGACCTTCGGAAGCGCGCTCCGCTAATTGAGCCAATTCCTTCGGCACACTCAATTTCACTAATCCGGAGGTGCAATTAGGCCCTCGCCGACCGGCCCGGAGGCTTCGGCCCTGAAGGAGGCCGCCTGGCACCGGGGCGCCGCGCGAATCGGAATCCGATCTTAATTCGATTCGCCGCCCGACTCCAAAAAGCGCGCTTTCCCTTCGGGACGCCGTTGAGGTCCCCGATTAGTAGGCACGCGGAGGAGAAAGGAACCCTGGTTTCATATGGGTAGTTATAGATTACGGTAGTTTGAGTGCTAGAGGGGACCAGGTCCAATATTTAGGACCCTTCTTGAGGTCCACTGGTGATATTGAGAGAGACGAAAGGGTCGGAAGGAGCCAGATACCACGAATTAATATAGCGACTTACGGTATTTTGGATGTTTTGCTCGGGCGCCCAAGGGACTCACACGCGGATAAAGATGGGACCTACTAGAGGCGGTGCCAAACGCGAGAACCGTTGTCCGCGAAGGGTCTTTGTCCGGGGAGGCCAGAAATTGAATCACTTTGCAAAGCTGCTCGGGCAAAAGTCGTCCTAAGTGACGACGCCCCGAGGCTGGAGATGTTAAAGACTGCAGTGGTTACGGTAGCGATGATAACAAGAGTGGCTAATAATCAAAAGGAAGCGCACTCGACACGGGGAGTTCGAAGAAGGTCGAAAAAAAAATAGGACCGAAAAAAAAAAAATAGGACCGAAAAAACACTGGAAATCCACCATTATGGAAGACTGCAAGATTGGCCGAAGGGTGACAGTAGCCCCTAATAAGGGACCTATTGAACTCCTGAAACGATAGACGAATCGAGACATTGAGGGAAAGTGATCTGTCTCCGAGACGGTTGACTCCGTCTCCGAGACGATCGATGGCCAACGAGGCGTCTCAATTCCCATAAAGGTGCAGCAGACGAGACAGTCTCGCCGCGGGCGCCGTAAACTCCCCGGAAGGACAAACAGTCATTTGACCAGCTGGCGGGCGAGGAAGCGGTCGAGCGGCGAGTGGAGAGGTGGGGCCGGGATTCGAAATTGGATTTCGCGTCGGCGCTTGTGGCCAAACGAAGAAGCCACAAATTGTACTCGCGCATTAGCATAATAATCGCTGAAAGGTGAGTAATTGCGTTTGACGCCCTTCGCTGTCACCATCGTCTGCTTGCAAGCCGCGCATGTCCTCAAGAAGGCCCCGCCCACAGCCTTGAAAGACGAGAACTGCGACTCTTCGAGGGCCGTAATTGTTGCGTCCAACAATAGATGTCCCCTGGTTACCGAAGCCCCATTGAGTCACAGCTGCCCATAAATCCTCTCCAGACATGGTGGCACAAATCCCCTCCTGTCCTGGAAATAACCGCTTTATCGATTCATAGGAATAAATTAACAGGAAACACCAGGAATTAATATTCAGTCGAAAGCGATTGGACTTCTTCTTCTTACTTCTTCTTGGCGGACTCCTCCGCCTCGGCGGCCTGACGCTCTGCTTCTACGACCTTCAGAAGTTCCTCTACTTCCTGGACAGTGAGGATGCGCTGGGTGCAGTGCGACGGCTTGTTGGGGTCGGCCTTCATCACGGCGATCTCGATGTTCTGGGCGCCGGACTGGACCACCTGGGACAGCGACTTGATCACTAGCTTCAGCACGGCGCCTTCGTCGGCGGTGCTCTCGTCCGAGTAGTGCTCCTCCAGGTACTCGCGGACGGGCTTCTCTCCGCGGCCAGTCGAGTTGGCCACGTACTCGTAGTAGGCACCGGACGGCTCTGTCTTGAACAGGCGAGGCGTTCCGTCGTAGTCGAAGCCGCCGATGAGCATAGAGATTCCGAAAGGTCGACGGCCGGGACTTTGCGTGAAGCGCTGGGAGAATTCGCATAAGGGTCGGATTCAAGACGGAGGCTTACCTGCTTGGTGTTGGCGATGAATCGAGCGATGTATCCCACAGTGACGGGATCCTCTAAGGTGAGCTTGTACGACTGGCATTCGGTTCTGGCGCGGTCGACAAGGACGCGAGCATCGGCGCTCAACCCGGCGAAGGCGAGCATGACATGGCTGTCGATGCTGTGAATCTTCCGGATGGTGCGATCGTCTTGGAGAGTCGGGATCGATTTCTTCTCCACGCCAATTACGACGCAGTTCTTTCCACGGACGCCGACCTGCAAAAACATATCATAAGACTTCTGTTCGGACACCGTTGGGGTAAGCTGGCTAAGGAAATAAACTTACGGCTGTGGATCCCTTCTTGACCGCTTCTTGTGCGTACTCGACCTGGAAGAGATGTCCATCAGGCGAGAAAATTGTAATGGCTCGGTCGTAGCGCTCCATTTCTGAAAGGAATCAAATTTTAAGTAGCAAAACGGAATGCAGATGTAGGAAGGCGCGAACTCGCAAAACTTCGCGCCTAGCTCGAGGCAGATCCAGTAGCTCGGTGGTGGCAAAGCGCGGATCAAGAAAAAGATGCGAATTAAACGAATAGAACCACTTAGAAGTTAAGAAAATCCAATGATAAGGAATCCAGAGATTTGCGATCCTTTAAGAGTCGAAAGCGGCGCCTTATCCTGGGGGAAGATACTTGAATCGCCGTTGTATGTGACGTGGGTGAGGAAAGTATGGCAATGCAAACCACTAGATGTCAATAAGACCAAACGAAAGGAGAATTGAAGATCACTTCGCACCCTATAAACCCGATCTAGGTGGGAAAACAACGTCTTGCAGCATGGAAGCGCACACGGACCAAGATACGTCGGGATAAGTTACATCGGGATAAAAGACAAAGGCATAAACAACCCAGAAGGAGCTCCTCTAGGCTCAGAGGGAGAGGTTTGCACGACACTTTGAATCGGTCATCACATTTTCAAAGTGTACCAACAGCTGTGGTTCAGTGCGATCGTGGCGGGACCGTCTTCTTCAAGCGCCCGTCTCGGAGCGGTCGGCCGCCTTCAGTTTCGCAGCGGTGCTTTGGAAGTTGGTCGGGCTTCTTCTGGACTTCCCCCTTCAGCGCGCCTTCTGCACTACCCTTGAATCCGATTCTGTCTCCGAGATCTTCTGGTCATGCTTTGATGATTTTGAGCTTCTTGTGATAGCTCTACTGTGGGGCAAACCATCTTCGCTTCCTCGCCCCTAGATATAGATCTATTGTCCTTCCAATGTCCGCACTCCAGTATCTGGCTATGCCTCTTCAAATTCCGTAGATGTACGGGTATCTCTAACGCTAACAAGATGGGAACTATGGGAACGCGCGGGGGTCAAATTGCGCGCGATCTCGCCGTCCTACTTCATCGTGTCCGCCGTTTCCCGCGTCATTTTTTCTTTTCCAGATTGAAATTACCTCACAATGTCGCAGGGGCCGTCAAGTGCCGAAGACGAAGACTGCGCCATATGTTACCAGAAGGCGGTATACCCCGCGCGACTCCAGTGCTGCCGTAATTGCTTCTGCTTCCTCTGCATCAAAGGTGTGCTTTCTTTGACATCGTGAAGGACACTGACCTCCTTGTCTCCTAAACAGTTGGGTGGATGAATTACTATTTTTGCGTCTTTCTCCGAGATAGGGACGAATTTTCCTAGATTTTTCTATTCGCATATCCAAAAATTAGTCGTCCGTATGAAGTTACCCTTCTAAATACATTATCTTTCAGGGGTCTTCTCTCGCAACGGAACATGTCCGCTATGTCGAGCACCTTTGCCCCCGCAACTCTTCAGGCATCCCTCCTTCTCGCAAGCCATCACTAACACGGTTCCCCTGTCCGACAGCCAGCGCGAAGAACTGGAAGGCGATGACGACTTGAATGCAACTCAACCAATTAAACAGGAAGATGAAGAAGAAGCTCCCGCCGGAGACCAGCCGGGGCCCTCTACCGTATCCATCCAGGACGTGGATGACAACAGTTCTCAGGTGCCTGACGACGTCAAGCCAACGCAAAATGAACTGGTCGCCCTTCTAAGCCTTCCCAGTACTAGTAGCAGCACACAAGCGCCTCAAGAAGCTACACAAGCGCTCCTGCCTTCTCAGGTCAAGACTGAAACGATCGAATCTGCTTTAAACGCCCTGGTCTCCTCGCAAGCACCAGGGTCGAGCTCGGACTTGCCGGACGTGAAGCCTGATATCAGCAGCCTTCTCACTCAGAACAGCAGTCAGAAGCCCTCAACTTCGGAGAATAGCTCAAGCCAAGCTTCTAATGCCGAGTCGACCCGTGCCGGAGCTCAATGGTTCTACAGAGTAAGCGGAACCGGCGGCCTTTCCCTTAAGAAGTATGTGTTTAGGGTCGTCGAGACGGATGGTGGCGTTACGATCCTCACAACGAACGCCGACTGGAACGTGCTTACAACGATAGGGACTGCGACGCGTATAGAATCTCGATCTCTGGATTTGATTACGAGATCGAATTTGACACCATGCAGCAAGTTCGCGTGGACCTGACCCACTGCATCCGGGAAGTTAGGCGAGTGCTGCCCGAGGACGTCTTCCGCTTTAGACGCGATCACTACGTGAAAGGAATCGCGGGGATCTTTTACGGAGGCCAATGATGGGAATTGATTGTTTGTAGGGAAGTTCACTTATAAATTAGTTTTGCCCAATGTTGTGGGGACAACGTTCAAGTGGAGAAGGACCCGCTGATGAAGAAGCCCACTGCCGGTGGCTGGATAGGTGTAGGAGCCAAGGTATCGAGTCATCATACCCATCAGCCAAGAAACTGTCCGGATATCCGAAAAAGTCAAATTTGATCGCCGCACTCCCACTTTCGGTTTTCCCTTTCCACAATTTCAAGTCGTTCCCGCGTGCTCCCATTCCACGATCAGTGCGCTAAAGGTGACGACACCTTTCTCTCCGACCCGCCGGTTCCAACTCTCCGGCCGATCCTATCTCCGCAAGTATCAGCGGCCCATCTACCGTACCCCCACCCGAATCTCTCCCTCCCCGAGTCCTCGAATCCTGGAAATCGCCTTACTTTTCCTTCTGAACCTTTCTATCCCGTCTTAATCCCATAAATCGTCAGCGCGCAACTTGCAATTCTCGCGGTGACCGCGCGCGCAGGTACCCCCTACTTGTGGATCCCCTCGAGCGCCCCATTTGCATGCGCCTCTCTCCGAGCGAGATGCGACCCGCGCGCGAACTGTTCCGCTTCTCGCCAACGGCCATCTTCCTCGTCGGCTTCGTGCCGCCGCTCGTCGGCGCCATCGCCTCCATCACCGTCGCCCTCTGGCTCCACCGAGTCCAGATCTCCAACTACAACTGGCAGTGCGGGGTGAGTGTTCCTTAGAGGG
>JADLIF010002787.1:0-23801 GCA_016648015.1 Steinernema khuongi | reverse complement strand
ATGGACGGCTCAGGGCCGAAAGGCAGCAGGCAAAAGTCCCCGCGCAGTGACAGTGGTCGGATCGCGCACGCGAGTCGGTCGCCCACCGGAGCCGTGCTCACACCTCCAGACTCGCAATCGTTTTGCCTCTTTCTTGACTGGAACTACCGGTAATGCTTTTTGCCGGAAGTTTCACGATCTGTCTATGTTAGTCCATTCTTAAACATACTTTATTTATACAATCCTCAATGTCAATCCTATTCACTAGTTGGCGAACTCCTTGGGAAAGCCGATCTCAAAGAGGTCTTCCACGGCGAGCTTCACGCGCACCTTGAACTTCTCGTACTGGGCCTTCTGCACGTTGTCCGGAAGATGTCCGTACATGGCCGGCAGGTGCCCGATGCAAATCATGAGGGTGAAGCACTGGGCGGCGAAGTTCGCCTCGAAGAGCTTCTTCACCTGAAATGCACAAACATTAGCTGGATTTGAGCCCAATTTCCAAAATGTGAGCTGAATTTCGTATACTTAATGCCCACACATAAGTCTTGAAAGAGACCTACTTGATGCAGGCTGAAGGGAAGGTCCCCGACTTCCTCCTTGAGGGTCTCGTAGTAAACCTCCAGAATCTCGTCAGTGTGCAGGCGACGAAGATGTGCGTCAGTGCAGATGACGAGAGCGGAGGCGAGGTCCGTGGTAAGACATCCGGCGTGGCTCAGCTGCCAGTCAACGTAGGCGGCGACCTCGTTGGCCAGCTCTCCCTTTGCGTTCTTCTTCCACAGGACGTTGTTGATCCAGAGGTCTCCGTGGACGAAGACCGCCGGGAGGCCGTGAGACTCGTAGGCGGAGTAGAACGTGTGCTGCACGAAAGCCGGGTTCTTGACGTAGGGCAAGACCACGTTAACGTCGGCTGCGAAGGTCTCGGGCTCCTGCGTCTTCAGGTTCTCGATGAGCTTCACGTAGATGCCTTGGACCTAAGGAATGCAAATGTTCAAAACATGAAGAGGAGCTAAACTTACCTGGGAATGCATGGTTCGCTTGCAGCGCTCCACCCAGCTCTGGTCCTCGAGCTTCAGGAAGTAGGCCTGGAAGCGGGCGACGTCCTTGGCGATGGCCAGAAGTTGAGCTTTGTTAAAGCCGTCGACGAGATCAGCAGTGGCCGCTTTGCCGTAGAAGCTCTCCATGAGGATGGCGCCAGGGTTAGCGAGCGAGGTCCAGTTGACGCATTCGTAAATCTTGGGGATAGGGAAGTTGACGTGCGGGGCAAACTCGGTCAGGAAGCGGCACTCGCGCTTGTGCATCAGAGCCATGCACTCCTCGTCGATGGTTTTCTGGAATAGGGTTAGCAATGTAGAACAGGTAGGTCTTTTCGAGTCTTTCATCTTCTCCAGAACATCCTCACAAATCTCCAAGATCATTCTGAGTTGAACCTAGCCCGTAGTGCACTACTTACCTTTCCGTCGACATCATGAAGGACGTCGGACATGTCTCCGGTTTCGGGCACCTTTAGGATGGCTTGGAACTTGTTTCCGTCGGCGAAATGGATGTCACAACAGTATATCTTCGAACAGAAACCGTTCTTTCCACTAATCTCCGACACGTTGATCATTTGGATGGCGGAGTTCTTGCACAGGTTCTCAAAGTTCTCGCAGGACTCGGCGAGCGAGAGAGCGACCCACTCGTGGGAGTAGCGGCTGGTGCCAACGAATTCTTTTGCGGACATTCTGAATGGACAGTAGGTTGAAACTCGCGAATGATCAAAGGCTTCTAGGTACCAGCATGAACTTGAGTATTCAGTACCGACGGAGTCAAGGGACAACGGAAGGGAATGTGAGCGCGGAACTTGGGAATAAGGCAACCGGAACTAATATTTTGTTTATAGGGCACATGTGCATCCGGTTGCTTTGGTCACACTGCACCAAGAAAAGTCCATCAACAAGTTAAATTCGATGTTATTTATGGCTTCAGAGTTCGGAGGTGGAATAAATTGAAGTGACAGTGAATGGTTGGGATAGGAGTGTACGATCGAAAGATGGCGAACAAAGATTGGGCGGCGTTCAGAGTACAAAGAGTTTGACACGGCAATGGCGAAACAGGAAAGACAAAACATCGTTGATGTAAAGCTTCTTCCGTTTAGCCTCACGATGCCAGGAAGCCATGAAAAGTGGAACGTCATTCCAAGCCGTAAGCTCCGGAATGATGAAAGTAGATAGTGATCAACCATATCGCACACTTCGAGAGTGTTCCGTATTCCGTGAAACGATAAACATTCCTCACATATCGCTCCCATAAAAGTTTCCCCGTCGCGATACAAGCCGATGACGTCAAGGAGTTCTAAACTAGGCGACCACTCCAATAAAACTCCTATAAAATCGTCGCAGCTCGGCTTGCGAACCACAAGACGGACGACGATAGTCAAAAATTGGCTTGGCAACGAACGTCAGATTGGCGTCTTGAAAACAAGATATTCACAACAAAAAAATGACTCCAAGCACGAGAGGATCTCTGGGGACACGCTCCCGCATGATAGCTAACGAGCCAACTAGGAAAACGAAGTGCATTCGATAGGAACGCGGTCTATGAGATTGAGTCCATGGACAGAATGATTAGAAATTTGTTCATAAATATTTATAAGGCTCATAAAAGGAGAAACAAGGTAAAATTGCTCGTCGTTTTCGTTCCATGGACCCCGTAGCTCCGGTTCGCTTCGAGCCTCAGATGTCACAGAATACAAGCATTACAAACTTCAAACATTTGCAGAGCTCCAACAATACACTATTTTGTAGATTCATTCTCCAGCAATATGTTCTCAGAGGTTCTCAGGGGCATCGAATCGGGGAGCGAAAGCGAACGAGCGAGCGAGCGTGAGAGACTAACGCAACACAAAGCCACTCGTGATTGTGCGGTGCGGAACGACTCTGACAGTTTCTAGCATCGATAAGAAGACGGCAGCGTGAACGCTGAGCACGACAGAAAGGGCGACGACGACCAAAGAGCACGCAGGACATTTCTTTCTTTTGAATGGGATAGGAATGTAAGTACTGCCATTTATCATGTCAGAGTGGACCAGAAAAGCTAGAAGAGAGCCCTGAAAAGATGAAACACAGATAAGACGGCAACAGTTAGGTGGTTGATGGTGGGAACATGGCAACATATAGGTGGCTTATTCTTAAAGAGCAACTTATATTTGTAGCTCTTTGACCGATTTCTGACACCATTTTCAGCGTTTGAGAAGGACAGGAAGCGACAAAAACGGAGACCCAATCATAAACAAAAGTCACAAACACAGTCGAAGGACGACTGAAACTGTGAAACGAGGCAGGCCGTCGCCACGGCCCCATATCGCCATGATACGCTCGAAATGAGCTGCTGCCATCTGCGATGGAACTGCGAGCGCAGCTGCCTAAACCTTCAGCCAGAGTATGCACTCTCGCAAACAAAAGTAAGGGTTCCAGTTTGGGTGAAAATAGGCGATTCAAAGGCGCACTCTTGAGACAGAAGGAATGCATTTCCAATATGGTGACAAAGATGACCTTTTGCGAACACAAATTTGGCTGTTTGCACGTAGCAGAGCTGTAAACGGTCCTTATCATTATTGGCGATTTGGCTCTTGACGTCAGCTGACAGGCATTCCGAGCAAATAGCAATAGAATATTTGGATCATGTTAAGAGACACTCTCTCTGCCCTATCGAGAAGGCTCGTCCTCTTCAGTGAACATCTGTCGGCTGTTTTAATTAAAGGCAAAATAGGCGGCGAACGGCTGTCCTAATTCAATTAACTTCTGGTTTGGGAGCACTGATCCCAAAACTGAACAAGGAATGCACGCGGCTAAGCGTCCAAAGATCGCCCTTCCACCATTAAAAGTCAGATGTAAATTCAATCATAACTTGGACCACATATGCAAGTGGATTACACATAGATTAAAATGTTTATCGGCACAGAAAAATACAGGCGATTTGGAGCGTCAATAGAGAAATCTCTATTGACGTCCTTGAGCTGACAAAACGAGTTTCCGTTTGAGGTCAAAAGCAATCGCTAATTCCTTGGATCACGGATCATTTACTCACAGTGAAACATTGTCACGGCTAAGTGGATATTAGCCAGTGCTTCCACAAATCAAGCTAAGTCACCGGGTCAACTTCTTCTTTCGGTATCTGAGATCGATAATTTCGTAAACGATGTGACAGGTAATACTTGCGTACGGGCTTCCGGAAGAGGAGTCGTTTGGGTTGAGAAACTGCGCATGATTGACTAAACAAACAAACATGTGTCATAGCGAAAGCCAAAACGATAAGAGGCACCTCACATGGAAATCGTGAACCGTCGGAGGACACGCTTCTTATTCCTGTGACTGTTTAGAATGCCTAACCTTTTCGAGATCGTCGGACCGACTTACGACAACCCATACTGGATCGTCGCCATGTTGATTGGGGGCTACTTCTGGTATTTATTCATCAAAGGGCAGCATGGAGCCGAACACCCACGTTTTGTTTACTGGCTGGGCTGGCTGCCGATCTGCGTTCCAATCTTCGCGATAATTTGGAAGCTGGTATGCATCCCAGAGATCTAATATGTAAGTAACTGTTTTTAAGGTTATGTGATGCAGTTGCTGCCGCTGCCAAAGTCCAGGTTCTTTGTAGCTATTGTCTTCATCGATTGATGTGTTGTTTTGTGGAAGCGGTAACTTTCTCTCCTTATTTAGCGGCAATAGTTTATCATATATGAACTGTTATATGTCGCAACATTTCCACACGGACAAGCGAGCAAATTTCTCGGGCAGGTCGTCCAGTAGCGCGATGGCGTCATCCATGGCCGGCTGCGCCCTTCTGAAGAACTTCTTGTTCTGCGTCTGTTGGTCAGGCTCGCTGAGGTGCGCGTTGTTCCTTGATCCTTTTGCGTCGTTTGAGCCCAAGACCACTGGAATTGGTGAGATTTGAGCGGAGTTAGGTCTGACGGACTCATCGGTAGTCCGAAGAACCACGGATTTCTGTATGATGGGAGCCCACCCTATTTTCTAAAGCGTTTTCAACCGGAACAGATTACATGGCATATGCGTTTTGTGTTTTTATTTAGACGTTAGAACTCTAAGCAACACCAATATATCCAACACCCGATGCTCAGCCCAAAATATAGCGAGTTATGGGCATTGTTTGACGGAAGCTTAAAATTTTTTCAACTCTTCGGTGATCGCACCGATTTTTGTAATTTTGGGCTTATTCGATGCAGAATTTAATTCTCTACAACATCTCGGTTGCACTGTTTACATTGAGAGGACATTTTAGAGACATCTGGCCAAAAAACCCGATTTGTCCCACGTTCGGTTTTCGGACTACCAGTTGTAAGTTAGGCAGCCTAGGCTGATTAGGTAAGGATTGCCTTTGGACATTGGTTTGAGATTGTGCATTTCATTTTTAATAACATTTTTTGCTGTCGTGATGTTGTACCCATTTCTAACCCCCGTATCCTATCGTCCACACTTTTTCTTTACCCGTATTCTGCATAACCCTTTCAGCGACGCGTTGTTTACCATCCTGTTCTTTCATCTCGCTCAACATGGATCCCAATTTCGCAAAAGCCCGTGTTTTCAAGAAGAAAGTATGTCAACACGATTGCATGTTGACAGCAAAGTCTCGATAGAAGCTATATTAGTCCTTCTGTAAAAGTTCTATTTGTCAGCACAAGGAAATTGGTTAAAAGAAAGGTGTAACATCCTTTACGCTTCTACCCACATTATCCACGCTTGTCCATAGTCTCGGATCAGATCACATTGCTCGGACAATAATTTGATCTGCGGATCACATTTTCATAATCGCTGTGGGAGTTTGTTCGTAGATCGTTGCGGGAGTTCGAGCAATGTAATCTGACCCGAGACTATGCACACGCCTTAAATGAAAGCTGCAGGGAATGAGAATGGTCATGGATCAAGTAGAATTTATGTGGCCTATCGTCACCGACCTGAATGACAAAGCTGCCAGTCAATGTAGGCGCTAATCTCGTCCGAGAAGGAACCAACCTCGTTCACGCGACAGAATATGTTGTTCGGCCAGAGGTTTCCCTGCACGAGCACTGGCGGAAGTCCCAGATCCTTATACCCATCGAAGGAGGTAGTGTTGAAAAACTCTTTATCCCTCAGGTAGGGTAGAAGTGTGTCCACTCCAGGGCCAAATAACTTCTTGTCCATGGCCTTAAGCTTCTCGAACAGTCCGACCATGATAGTAAGCGTCGAGTCCTTCAGTGATTTTGCGTGCTTTTCGATCCAACTTTTGTCCTCCAGTCTGATGAAGTAGGCGTGGAACTTGTCCAAGTCCCTGGCCATATTCAACAGTTGCTCCTTGTTGAAACCCTCCATGAGCTGTCCATGCTCTCCTTTGTCGGCCACGTTCTCCATCAGAAGGAACCCTTGTTGCCCGGGAGCGAATTTCTGAGTTTTGTATACTTTAGGCGTGGGGATAAGGTCCGAGTGTCCGAAGTCGTCGTAAAAGTCACATTCTCTTGCGTGGCGTGGCCACTGACCACCAACGGCACCTCTTATGCTTCAAGATCGTGGGAAATGACCGCGTCGAGCTTCCCGGCTTCGGGAACTTTAAGAACGACTTCTTAGTCGTCCACCTTGTACAGGTATACCTTCGAGAGGAACCCTCTCGACCCGCTTATCTGAAATCAGAACAGTGGGGGAATGGACTAAATCGAGAGCCAATTACATGTGAGATCAGCATTTTTGAAGTTATCAGTACTGTTTCTGAGTTCCACCTTACCTCGTCAACGCTCTTGACTTCAGAGACGCCGGAGAAGCGCAAGTCGGCTTCGGTCAGGGTGGCCAGCAGCCACCCTCGTCCCTATTGCTGAAGTCATAGTGGCTGTTTCGCTGAGAAAGGGTCCACGCCTCGTTTTATCGTTGTTTGCTTTATTGCACAACGTTGAGTTCGGAGGGCGATTATTTGCACGCCTACGTCAGGCGCACATTATCTGCAGATAAGGCTGGAGAGTGGTTCTTAAGTGTGGAGTTTATGAGTTACGCGTCGCTTGTTGGTTACAGAACATAATTTTCGCCAAAAGTCTCTCACGTATGCAAATCTCTAATCACCACTTGCGTTCAAGAGTATTCCTGCTTCGGCACAACAAGTATTCGTGTTCAACGCAAACATTTACACCCTTTGTGCAGTGGAGCAGGATCGCAACTACACCAGTTTCTGGCTTGGACCGAAATTTTTGCTGTTATTGATGATCCTGGACGATCTTATGTGACACGATGGGCATGAAGAAGAGAAACTGTAGGATACGAACGCTAAAGATTGGCTCAAAGAAATCCGTCACCTATGTAGGCCACTGAAATTATTACCACAACGATCCCAGTGATCCAATGATACCATATGTCTTGTAGATATGTCTCTTGTCTTGAGCTGTCCACTTCAAATAAACATACGATATCCGAGCCATTGTTTTCGAATTAATGCATAAATTACGTTTCACGAGGTTTCCATGTAGAAAACGCCAGGAAGTAACGTGTATTCTTCTGTCACTGTGTCAACTATGCCAGAGAACATCACAACAAGATGACGCGCGAGATGATATTAGACCTATTTTGAGTTCAGCGTCCCTTTCTCCGCTATGACTTAAGCAATGGACTCACATCTGGCTATCTTTAGCAATAAGAGGGAATGTGTTGTGCTCACAAGCATCTGCACTTAGCCATGTGACTGTTCCCGACGTCCTCTCAAACATCAACGAACAATTCTCCTATTATGTATTGAAGTTCCCATGATATTTGTCCCTAGCACCTGACCAATGTCACCTTCTCGTGATCTTTGATTACCTAAGGACGTAACTACGACCGGTGACTACCTTTTTTAACTGCGGAATGGAGCTGCCAATCATGTGAGTGTACTGTAGCTCTTTAAGTGTCCGAAGGAATGCGACTGAATTTTAGTTTCCTTCTAAGGAGGTCACGTGGCGGCAGTCCAGAGCAGCGCCTTTCTGCTTTCAAGTGTTGTTCGGGAGTTTTTGCGGGGGACCAATGGTGAGTTAAAGAGGACCAATGGTGAGTTAAAAAGGAAATTCGGCTAAAATGAGTGTAAAAATTGTCCGTAGCAAGAAATCTACTCTGGTTTTGTGGTTTGTAATCGTAGCTGAGTAGCTCCTACTCGGAGCAGCTTTGTATTAAGCGTTGAAAAAACTTTTTTTCTCTGAAAAGATCAGCTTTCCACAATTGCTTTGAAATATGGTCTTGATAGAATTTCAGGTTCTGTATAGGCCTCTATTTGAGAAGTCACTTTTTTCATCACTAACTTGACGATATCACAGAGGTGTTTCTTTGCGGATTACGTGTATTTTTGGTTAATTTGGTGCGCACTATTGGAGCCATAGCGGTCTTCTAAAGTAGGGACTCGTATGGCTTGGGCAGGGTGGACACGAATCCATCCCTTATCCCAAAATCAGAGATCCTCCGAGCCTGTTTTCCCTAGCGACGGCTATGTGAGTCCGACATTAGTAATTAGCGAAGCTAAGATGTTTGTTCGTCAGATGATAAGGCGTCAAACTTACATGTACTTAGACCGACGACCAAGGTGCTTCTGCTCACCTTCATTAGCCAGAAGACTAGAAAGTTTGTCATCGGCGAGGGTGCGCAAAACTAATTAGTTCCTTACAAACACTTCTGATTCATGCGCCTCATTCTTTCGAGACGTCCTTGGGACTTCCGACGTGTTTTGTTTCGTTTTGTTTTGGGTGTGAGACTAATGACCCTTGTCCTGTTCTTTGTTCCTTCCACCCCGCTTCGCTGACTCAAAGCCGGCTAGAAAATTCTGCAAAAATCTGCTGATAAGTAAAAAGGCAGGACGCTCGATGTATAAATGTGATTATGTAATGTAATTTTCTATGTAGAAGCACTCTCACGGGAAAAATTAAGAAGGTTTTTCCTTCAAAACAACTGCTTTCGAAACTCTGAAGTAATGGACCAGAGATTTTGCCGATTGGAGGATACTCGGGAACAGGTCACATTTGATTGATGAGCGCTTATCAGCACGGAAATGCGGGTGCACGTGGACAAGGAGTTGAAGGTACCCAGCCTCGGACCGGCTACACTTATTGTTTTCACTGCACCTTATGTATTTATGTTCTTGCGCCTCTCTTCTTTTCCTGTGGCTCTCGTTTGATGTGGAATGGCCCACCATTAACTCATTTATGCACATTTGCATTAGGAGATACATATTCCAGATATTTGAAGATTTCGTGTACCTTATTGTGCACCTTGTTTTCATTGTGCATTGTGCTATCAAAACACCAGGAACACTGTTGTACCATCCACTGTTCGCTATTGCTCTTAAAAGTGACTGACATTGGTGAACCTGGTTCTCTGAAGGGTGAGTCTAAACCCAGAACACCTACAAAGTGCTCCAGATGTTTTCACTGTATGCTAAGCTTTTGTTCATCAACAAAAAGCAATAGATTCCAATTTTCGAAATTTAGCCATCTGTTTACCCTTCCGCTCCCACTTGGACTGACGTCAGCACTCCCATTATCGGCTTCCAATTTGTCTCTCCCCGGCTCATGCCCATTTGGTTGGGATAAACACTGAAATAGGACTCCAGTGACGCTTTTCCCGTCCAACAGTCCGTGAGTACCAAAACAGCACCCATTCTGGTCACATGGCTACACAGCCCACCCCACTGGGTACACATGAGTGAGTAAACGTCCCGAACACAGTTCGGTGCTAAGATGGGCTCCAAATGTAGTGACTAGGTGCCTCGAACACATGGTCCAACCCATCACCTCGCGATGGACAGCTCTTGGTCCGTGAGCCTACCTTATTCCATAAATTTTCCATTGGCCGACTCGACATTCGATTAGGCAAGAGTGTCACTGGGCCCACCCCTCACCGCGCCTCTCTCCTTCTCCCTCCCTGGGTACATCTGGGTGCTTGTCGTGTTTTGTTTTCCATTTTTGTGCTCCTTGCCTCCTCCTCTGCCCCAACGGCGGCACACATCGATCCGTGCGCGGTGCCCGGTTGGTCCCCACCATCCTCATCTTCGAGTTCTGGCGGCCGCCCCTTCAGGCGTCGCCACTTTCCGAGTTGTTTCCCTGCGAGTCGGTTGTTTGCGCGAAGAAGGCGCTCATCGGACATTCAGATTTGCAAAGCGACACAATGACGACCATCTGCTCGTCCGTGTTCACGGAGTCGTGGCTCCTGGAGCGGCTCAAGTGGTACGGCTCCAAGTACCAGCGCATTCTTCAGGAACAGCACGTGACCCAGGTACATTTTGTAATTGTGTCGGAACGAGGGAGGGGGATTAGCGGAGTGCGAAAACAACGTTAGTCACCGGGCAATCAGGGAGATTGCGAAATAGAGCGGCGAGGGAGATTGTCGTGGTTGGGGGGAGCCAGTGACAGAGATCAGTCGACTGAATGAGGAGACCATAGGATTGGGAAACACCTCCTAGTATAGTGCAGGGTCTAGAGTAAATTTGTAAGAAAGAAGATGTCATGTTTATGAGATAAAAACATGGAACCTTAGTACTTGATAAGGCACAAAATGTGGGATTTTGTGATACTAAAGTGAACTACTGTTGCTGGGTAGTTAATGTACTTTAGGAAACTTTGTGTTTATTTATAATATTTATAATACTGTCCTAGATTTCTCGGGCTTGGTTGCGTGGCATCAAGAACATGACCCTATATGTAGTGCTTTAGAGACGCTTTGGCGCTTGCACGAGATACCTTCACACCACCTAGAGGGTACAGATGTCCTCAGCGGACTATATCAGGGCCAAAGATCTTTATTCTAGCCGAATCCACTGGGTCTTTTCCCTCTTGTCCCTTAATTGTGACATCATAAGCCACGGCGCATTCCAAAGATCGCCTTTGTGGGAATTGTTTTGGTTTGGTGACGCACCCCCATCCTTTATGTTCAAATCTGCTATTTATCACAGTCCCCAAGCAGAGCGCCCTTCGTTCACACCTTAAGCAGACTCTACACTCACCGAGCTAATGGCAATGCAGCCAGACGGCGAGCCGTCATTAAGCTCGCGGCCCGAAATGTCGAACGTATTTTTAGCGTCGCGCCGTAAACACTCCACTTGACGCACTTTTATTTACTGTCCGCCTCTCAAATCCGTCGCTCAACGCAAAATCCAAAATAGACGACGTCCTCGTTGTTTTCGAATAATGGCGACCTTGTTCCATGAATGCTAATGAAACAATAGCGATAACAGATGACGTTGTTTGACGGAAGGTCCTGCAAAAACGGGTATGGAACGACGTAGGAAACGGGTTGAGTTGGCTCAATGAGCTGAAAATTTTCTCTGCAAGAATCCAGTTCAGGTTGACCTTCCGCCTTTTGACCTTAGGAATTTCTTGAATCATTTCTTGAATCAACGGCTATACGCCGTGCAAGACACCGGTGCAAGCATACAATACAGCAAAGAAAGAGTCTACTAGACACATATTACAGTCTGCTGCATCCCGTGGCGGTTTCCGTTGGGCGTGTCGGTCGACTTGGTGTTGGAGCCTTCGGGTTCGGGATCCTGCGCGTGTCCTTTCTACCGATGTCGCAATCCGTCCGTCGATCGGAAGTAGCTTGGCGGTGATTAGGCGGCACATCGGGATATCCATTCGCTTCGGGTTGAACTTCGGGCTGTGGGACGACACGCTTCGGTGGAAGACGGAGAGCCGCGCTGAAGATGTAGAACTGAAGTAGTGGTGAGCTTCTTCTTGCTGGCGGTGGTGGAACTACAGCTCCAAGGGTTCCATTCCTTTCTAGGAGCCGGGGCAATCATTTGATTGGTAGAGGACGGAGGTCGACCGCTAACTCAAGAGAGGAGCGGAGCGACCCGACCGCTCACCACCGATACAAAATGAAAGCTTGACCTTAGGAGTACACACAAAATCAGGACTACACAGGAAAGCCTCTTGGTGCACCGAGTCAAAACTGACCAGAATTTTTGTCGGACGACTATGTGCAATTATGTTCATCACGCGGATCTCATGAATATCAAGTGGGTCGGACACCATGTCAATTCGATTTTCTCCTTCTAACTTCCAGGGCATCACACAATGGAGTATTGGGCTTCGGGGCTCGAGCTTACAACTTCCTTCCGACCAGAGCCACCTAAATTAACAATGTTTTTATTAGCCAAGTGGGACAACACTCCTTCGGGCCTTTCCCACACCTCTGCTTCAGATCATCTCCAAGGACATCGGCGTCGGCAAAGGCATGGTCTCCAACGTGTTCAACTGCACGGTGTGCCTGGCGGACGGGAGCAGCTTCCAAGTGATTGTCAAGATCCCAGGCGGCGCGCTCCAGGAGATGCAGTCCGGAGAAGACGTGCTTGTAAGATTGTGGGCCGGCTGCTAACGCGCAACGTGATCTTTAGAAGGACGACTGTTTTGCCTACCGCTACCACAACCGCGAATGCCAGTTCTTCAACGACTTCCCTCACCTTTCAGAAATCCTCCCTGTCCCTCACGTCTTCTACTCGATTCCATACATCGCCGGCGTCCCCGGGAGCACCGGCGTTCTTCTGCTCGAGAGTCTTGTCGGCCGCGCCGAGACCGCCGACATGGTCGACGGACTGAATCGGCACCAGATTTTCGCGATCGCTAAAGACTTGGCTCGCTTCCAAGCACACTTTCTGTGCGCGGAAGACAAAAGCTGGGTTGACCGGTACCCTATGACCGTTCTAAATGACACTACTGACCATGAATTTAAGCTAGACATTTTCCGAAAACTCAAGGATTATGATCTAGGTAAGTTCGCGTGCAATAAAGATGAAACCAGAGGTGGGACATGATGAGTGAGATGGAGGGTTGCTTTCCATGGGTTGCTTTTTAGATAAGAAGCAATGGAGGGTCAGCTTGAGTGTGAAATACATGTACCGTAATTTCAAGATTTAACAACTTGGTATACCAAGTGATATGACAAAACATTGCCTCAATGGATAAAGGAATTCCAGTGGTCACTTTTGATTGGATAGAAGTGCTTTCAGGTACAAACTTCCATACCCGCATGTCCTGTCACTGGATGCTACAAGCGGCTGTATGGATACTGAAGCTCCATCGTACACAGCTCTTATCGCAGTCGGTGTAGCCTAAAACATGTGATATGGCTCTTGTGTCAGAGATCGCAGCTTCTGAAAACCTCGGGGGAGCTACTTTCATAGCTATTAAGGGTGAAAGTTCTTGGTTCCAGCGATCCAAAGTTATTGGTAGACTGACTATAACTGACAAGGGGTATCCCCCTGAAATTGGAGCTTCTAGATCTAGAGGGTTGAGGTACATCACAGTGCACCCAACATAAAAAACGTTTTTCGTTACCTTCCTCCCTTCCTATCCACCCCATTTCAGAAGCATTCGGCGAAGTAGTGGACGCTCTGCTCCCCTACATGTCGAACGTGAACGTCTGGCGTCACACGCTCAAAGACGCCTACAGACGTGAAGGCCTGCCCGTAGTGATGTGCCACGGCGACACCTGGATCAACAACATCCTCTGGGAACTCAATCCCGATGGATCGATCGCGAACAAGGTAGCCGCCTACATCGACTGGCAGATGGCACATGCAGGTAGGAGTTTAGGCTGACCGCGGAGTCCAGGTAACGCCTGTTGAACCTGCTGAGTACTTGTCAGAGGCCTGGGATAACATAGCTGTTTCTAGGTTGTCTCACCACCGACATCGCCGTGGTGCTCTCTATCTGTGTCAAAGCATATCTTCAGCGGCAGTGCCAGTACGAGGTGCTGCGGTTCTACTACGACACTCTGGCGCAGGAGATGGCCAAGCTGGGTGAACGCATCAGTTTTGGCTTCGATCAGGTAGACCCAACCAACTCATGGTCTTTTACAGGTCCTGCCTAGGTTGTCCGCTGCTACAAGGCTAACTTCATCTACCAGAGCATGAATTACTCTTGTGTGGTCCCCTCCGTGGTCACGAGCAACTTGGACCTGCCGGACAGCGTTGGGGAGGCGCGCCTCAAGGAAGTATTCTTGAGAGGAAAGTTGATCCTACAGCAGGCAGTTGAATTTGCGAAGGAGTTGCCCGAGGATCTGCAGCCGAAGATTGTTTGAAAGGACAAAAAGTGTATATTTGCTCAAATGAAAGCTATCTTATTTATATGAAGTCTGACATCCAGCTTGTTCAAGTTCTCTTTGGCTTCATTTGTATATGTATTGATCTAATACTATCTCTACACGTTAAACACCGGTTATTAAACGTGTCACTTGTTTACAATTATTAGTGAAAACATAACAAAAACAGCGTCTTACCCAAACGGTTCTTATCTTATAACTTTCAGGATGCATATATGGAATACAAGACTCAATTATGAGCAACAAAACAAATTTTATTTATTAAAAAATACAGAGAAATCATACAAACAAACATCCTTACAATGAATGGCGATGTTAACAAGCGCAAGTTCAGATTATGGGTTTTGTATTGATGATGTGAAAAGAATAGGCATATTACCGAAATATGCTAAATTAACAACTATATTTGTTATACACAACCCTCCACTTACACGGGATCTCAAGGCGATTTTTAATTATCCCATTTGACAGAATAAAATTTCGATCCATTTTCCTTTAAAAGGAAGACGGTCGGAGCTTTGCAATGCGCATCGTCATCCAAGCTATCCCATCTGAAGTTATCCCATCTGAAGAGTGTCACTTCCTGACTCCAAGTTTCATCTGCACTGAGAGTAGACTGATTGTGAACAAAGATACGAAGTTTCGCTTCCTTGCAAAACTTAACTATTGTTTCTTCGTTACCGTCATCTAACAAGACTGTGAATGTACGAATTTTTATGAATATCATTACCTTCTTTGCAAGACAATCGTGCACATGCATCCTGTATAAAATTGGGGTTTGTGTGGCGGAACAAAGCATTAGAAATAGCGCTAAAATAATGTGCAGTGAATGTAATGAGTAGAACTTTAATGAATTACAAACACAAACAGGGACACCCTGTATATGCTGCTACATTTGTTGAATTTTAGAAGAATCCGATATACAGGGGTGAAATTCAGGAGGCGTCTTGAGCCCGTAGCATCGCTTCAGGTGGTCGATTTGAAAAAATCTTTCAAACTTTAATAGAATAAGGTCTTGCGAATAAGCTAGTTGAATTTTAGAAGAATGCGATAAATTCCTGGAGAGTTATGCTCATTTCATCGCGTCACAGAACTTTTATATCAAGGAACTGGTTCATTTTTTGACAACAGAAATTCTGTGATACATTTTTCCCAATTTCCAATTTTTCATATTCAACCCTTACCTCAAAAAATTCTGCGGGCCCGTGAATAGCTCGTTTCCAAAAGGACGACGAATGAGACTGAAACTCGTTTCAGCGCCCATATCCAAATCGTTTCCCCAAAAACTTTCTCTGTCGTAGTTTACGCAGTTAGGCGGTTTATACCAGATAGTTGAGTGAGAGCTGAAAATGAAGGTAGTTTGAGAGAGAGCGTTTATGTTCATTCTTCCCTGCTTGTTAGATCTTTGCCGGTTTCTTCAACGCCTTCGCCAGTTATAGTGTTTCTTTTCGCGGTTTGCATTATAAAACAAGTCGGTAAATGTTTTTCGTTTGTGGTCTTGTATCCCACCCTTGAGCCATACAAGAATTCCGTATTGATTATCCTGTATACGTTCTTAGCGGACCTTCCTTGCAGGGATGATCCGTATTTATCGAAGAAAGACTTGGCCAGACAAGATGCTCCATTAATTCTTAGAAGCATCCGCTCTCGGAGAGCTTCGTCCATGTGATCGAGCATTTCTTGGCAGCAGTAGTCGACAGAAGCATCTTTGAATTGACGTGAACGAAGATGCCCGACAACGTCGCAGCAACCGCATCGGCAATATCCAAGACGGTTGGTTAATGTAAGTTTGCCCGTCGCACGATTGACGCGCATTCTGAACACTAAAAGCTACAGTGGAAAGAAATTGACTTACTCGCAGGTGAGTAGCTCGCATTTACTAAAGTATTCAAGGTTCATATATTTGGTGTTGCCTCTCGGGCTGTGGGGTAGATTAAACACGTCAATAAGCATCTTTTGCAAGCCTTCTGTTGCCTTCCCGGCCTTAACAATCTCCGCTACGTCGTTGTACAATGTGGATACCTTCGACACTCGTATCTGAATGATATTTAAATTAGATGATTTAATTGGGTAAATAGACTTTGTGTACCTTATGCAAACGCATTAGATCTTTATCACTCAAGTGTGATTTCCATATCCTCTCATGCTTTTTGATAATCTCTATTGTCACAGAGAGACTTTTGAAAGGACGTATCAACATTTCTTCAAAAGTAACATCAGGGTGATCTAACTTTGTTTTTCGTTTTGTTATTCCGTCACACAGATGTGATTTCGCGATAAACTGGGTTTCATTAGGATAGTAAATACATCCAAGAAAGTTGATATAATCTATACCACCGGAAAACATGCTGGTCATATGGTTGAGCACAGTCCACTCTCCAGCCTCCAACACAGAGACAATCTCCTGTTTTGAAAACGCCTTTTCTTGTGATAATAAGACGACGAACGGGCCATAGTGCAGATAAGGTACGGGTGAAAAGAGCTTCCCTTTAAATGGTGGTTCACCAATAATACGGTCCATAGTTTCTGTCACTTTCTTGTGAGTAGCCTCGAATTCGTAAATCTCCTTATGACAGCACTCTTCTCTTTCTATTTTTCTCCTTAGCTCGTATATCATTTTTAAGAAGCATGTCTGCTCTTCGACCTTAAAATAAGTGACAAACATTCTTCTGTCGCTGTCGCGGTGAATTTGGAGAATCTTAGTAAACAACAGCCTTGTAAAATCGGCTTTGCGTATAAATCCCTGGAGTTCCAGAAAGCATTTCTTGCAACGATGAATATCGTCTTGCTGTGTTTTATCGTAAACTGTTTTAATGAGGTTCTTTTCCATGTAAACGGAGTAGCGCCCAACTGTAGTGCTAACAATGGAACGTTTGATGAAAGACGCCTTCTGGGATAATTGGAAGTATTTCTTCTTTTTCATGGCGAAGGACATATGTTTCTCGGAATGCGACGAAAAATAGACAGCAGCCCTCCATTGTGTTCCATGAGTCTGTTCGTATTTCGCTGCTTCATCCATAAGTTCTTTATATTCAGCTATATCTGAACAAAGTTTCTTTTCGATTTCAGCCTTTACTTCTTCCGTTAAAAGTTCCTTCATTGCTTGGTCCAATATTATCGCCTGCAGCTCTTCAGTATTTGCACTGATACTATCAATTGCAGTATAGTCGGGAAAGTGATAATGCTGGTAAATATGCTGCCGGACGAACACGACGACCTCCACAAAAGATGCTACTGTCTGATCTTTCTCAGGAACAAGATCTCGCAAAAGCAATGAAGACAGGTCGAGGACACTCTTCGTAAAAAACGATTTACCTTGTCGGTACATATTTTGGGCACGTTTATACCCATTGCCAAAAAGAGCAGATACTTCTGAAACATATGTTTATTCTACCTTGAAGATTACGGAAGTGGAGGTTTTTGTCACACTTTTAAATGATTTTTTAAAATTTCTTTTGCCTATCTTACAATTACAAAGCCTGCTCTTTTATCGAGAATTCTAAAAGGATTGGAACGAGGTACAAGAATGAACTTTAATAGACTTTCTAAGATCAGGTACAATTTGTGCCTCCAAATTAAGTAAACATAAATAAAAATTCTTAGCTTACCTTTGAAAATCTTATGGTTGCTTGCGAAGTCGTTGCTGAGGGACAGCGTTATCTGGCTTATGACATACTTATCTAAATAAGTAAAATGAGGTTTGGTCCTGAAGGAGTCGGTTTATCCATAAAGAAAAAAAAACAAACGCAAATAATTTATTTTAGGTTGCAGCTGTGCCGGACTTCAACCGTATCGAGCCTAATCTATTTGACTAACCTGTCTCTGCCCGGATAGTTGGCCGTTTGCAATAGACATACACAAGAATATGCGACGGTTCCACCAATTTTTCTTTTACTGTTGTGTAGACTTTTCCGACATCTCTCAGCTTTTGGAATTCAGTTTTGTCAGTATTCTTAAGAAGCTGTGTTTGAGTTACTTGTAAATACGAACACTTACGGTGGCGACATCGTAGAGACAGATGTATCGGTGTACATATTTTGTCTCAACTGATAAATTTGATACTGCTGGAATTTCTCGGAATTTCTTGTCGGTGTGAGGCACAGGATGATTAAAGTGATTGGGGTCGACATTGGGGTCGACAATTCTTTTACAGTCATATCTGATATCCTGTAACTGTCTATGTTAATTCACCGGCGTTGTCTTCGGCGCTGTCGATGTGCCGCTTCAGGAATTGTACCTCTAGTTCCTTTGGAGAGAGCAGTGTGTGGCGGTCATAGTGGTAAAAAGAATATTTCGCTAGCACCCATGTATCGCCATCAACTGATATTGGCTGGAGCACGTTATCGCAGTCAATGTTGCTGCTATCACCTTTCATAGGAAAGGAAAAGTCGCCGAGTAGTACGGGTTGCACGATGCGACACTTATTGGTTACAGCCTATAAATTACTATGTTTACACCACTTTTTTGATCACGGCTTTCATACGGCTAGGAGAAGAATTTGACATAGCCTCTCATTAGATAATACGTTGAAATCGTCAATAGATGGCCAGGTACAGCTCTTAAAAAGAACCGTGTCTTTTATATGCGAGTGAGAAGCCTTACGGAAGATATACTGTACAACTGGCTGTCCTGGTTTGCAGAAGATTTTGCCACAACCCATTGACCTCCATCAAGTAATATAGGCTGCAGAATATTCTGATTACTGTAAATAGGAGAAGAGGTGGATCCTGTGATTTTCACGGGAGCACCGATTAAGAAGCCGCCCGAAATCGCCTGAAAATAATAATAAGAAATATTGGCATTGTAGTTTTGAACCAACGTACATGTGCCAGAAGGAATTTCATTAAATCCATATTTGCCAGCAATTCTGTCATCAAATCATCGATAGAATAAATTCCTGTAAGGCGTTGCAGTTCTTTGGTGTCTACGTCTAAATGTAAGACGCTCATCGAGATTATCTAAAAACTTGCAGGCAGACGCCTTTGCAAAAAGGCATCATATAGTACCTATAATACTGGAGCAGCTAGATCGGCTGCCGTTGTTTTCGTCTTGGGTGCCATGCCATTCTGTTTCCACTGTTGTGTGCCATTCCGCCAGGTCAAAATATTCACCATCTGAATCATGCGTCGTCGCGATGTCAGGCGACGCAGGTTCCATATTGTCAAACTCAAAATTTCCGCTAATTTCACCAACTTTAATTGACAGCACATCAATACAGCACGCACTATTATTACACAACGGACGCTTTATGCAAATACGCCTTAGGATCGACCTCCTTTACTTCCTAATTCCCGGTATGCGGTCCGACAAACATATATATAAACTTATGAGTTGGTGATTGATTAGAATCAGTCATGTATTGGCAAATATAAATGTGCCGCCAAACAAATGCGCCTTAGACTGTCCATCCATCAAAGAACTGTGATCAGAACCATTCGTACGCAAGGCCTTCTTTATGTTTCCCCTTTATCAGCAATTCATCCGCCCTTCTCGACGCGACGGGCATCAAACACTAACCCTTCTCACTACGAGTACCTATTGCATTATCGATAGCGTTTTCACATATTTAAAAAAGACAAAAGCGGAAATAACAACAATAAATGTGTAAATTCGGCTTTATCGGAGAAAATCGAGCACTGTGAGAGAGTTTAATAGAAAATGAGCACGTTTTTGAATCGGACGTAAACGGTCGTAATCGAACGCAACTGGCTAACCTGTTCCGTCATTTGCGAGTAAGTGGCAGATCCATTTTAGCATTTTTTTGCAAGAGTAAAAAACGGTGTTGTTCTTCTCTATCTCTAAAGGTATTCTTTTTAGAAGTTCCACTGTCATGAACGCTTTGGAATCGCGCTGTTAAGATATTTTTAACATACCGCTGATTTTATTCACACATTTCGAAACTACCCCAATCATGACTCATTTGGTTATCTCTCTGAAGGCTGGCCGATGGTTTTCACCATGATATAAAAGAAGTGTCAACAATGTTCGGCCTTAGAGTGACGATTATTCCTTCAAGATCATTCACAGCTGCCAGGAATTTCATAATATGGTCACATAAAATACTTCCACCGTCTAAAATATTTTGTCCACCGAAGGACAAGGCGTCGTTCCAGCGGCTTCATCGATACAGCACTCCCAGAGTCCGTCTAGGATGCGACAGAAGGGAAACTCAGCAGAACAGGGCTCGTGGTCTACTAGAAAAGTGTCGCGACTCCGATTCCGTTCAGAAGATCAAACCCACAGTTGATGACGCAAACGTCCAATCGCTCTGGAGCGGAGAGAGCGAGAGCGGCGACGACGGCCAGGAGAAGAATGCACGTCCGCATGGCATCCAGAAACGAATAGTAAACGGTCTGTTGCAAGCCTGTTCTCTCACAAACATATAAAATAATAGAATCACCGTGGTAAAGGGGGCATAAATTTTTTAACTGACATGGAGAGGGCTGTATTGTGCACAATGACGCAAAGCACGGAGATTTAATGGGTGTTGTGATGGAGGTATCACCTTTGACAGCTATGTACATGCAATGGCCCTTTGCCCTGATTGGAATTTTGTGGTAAATTTTTTGCACACTTGGGTTATATAGGGTGATATTAAATTTAGAGCACATTGACTTTCGGACTTTTGTTGACTTTTGTTCTCACTTGGTGGCTTTTTTTGTTACGTCTTCATACGGCTTGTGATAGAACAACAGTATCTTATTTTGGTGTAATGATGCACACATCTCTCTTGGTCTTGGCTGAAAAATAGAATGTTTGTTATCAAGATACGTTTATTATTAGCCCAGTGAACAAATTTCTAGCTCTTAGGCTTCTGTTCAATACAATAACAAACCGGTCGTAACTCTTCAAACCCCTTCACGCAGTGGCCTTGATCTCCATAGGAGTTCATCCTACTGAACCTCTTCGACATTGGAGAAAACTCGAAAACCGCGTTTTCCTTCCTGTCTACTTGTACGTATCCGGAGAACTGCCCCTTGCTTGGGAGAACCTCGAATTTCATCCGATAGATCTCCCTCCCATCGGAAAGGATCAATTTCTCCGCCACGGTCTTCTCGTAAGCCGCAGACATGTTTTGGCACAGAAAGCTCTGGTTCTTGGCATCTATCATCTCTTGAAGGTAGTCGACGACGTAGTCGCTCAAGGCCTCCGCGAGGTCCGACTTCGGGTCCAGAGGAGGTTCGAACTCCTTCTCGCAGAGACAGTTCTCGTAGGGGATCCTAAGGGTCCCGCAGTCCCTGGGTTCGTTCATGCGCCTCCGGAAGTAGCTCGATCCGTGCCCGGCTCTGAACACTTCCGACGGCGGGTCGAGCAGCTCGTCCAGCGTGTCGTTCCGCAGGAGCTGGAAAGAGACGTCAAGAATGTGCCTGGCCTTGACGTACCTCGTGCAGGTGCATCAGCGTCGCGTAGGTGTCGTAGTGGGTGATCAGCTTCTGGGAGTTGTGCTGGAGCACGCGCATCAACTGCGTCTCCCGGTACTTGACGGGAACCGACATCATCAGGAGCGGGTTGTTGTCCTCCAGCTCGCCTACTTTAGTGGCGCGAATTCCTCCAAATCGCATTCCGTGGTCTCCCATCAGGATGACGAAGGAGTTGTTCAGCTGGAAATGAAGTGATGTGTTACAATAACACTGTTAACACTTTTGCGTAATCCCCAATGTACCCCAGCGTGAAAAAGACCATTCTGAATCCGAACTTTTTAAGGTACACTTTTCAATGCGTTCTTTACCCGTTCTTCGTGCTTCTTCAGCATCCTTCAGAAATTAATGATTCAAAACCAATGCCCAAACCCAAATTGGTTGGACGGGTCGTCAAACCCAATCAAATTTACCCGTTCTTCGTGCCTCTTCAACATCCTGTAAAAGTGATCGTCCGCGTGGTAAAGACCATTTGGATAATTGTGGGCTAGATCGTTGTTCCAGATGTACGCGTTTTGAGACTCGTTCTTGTAGGCCGTCATGAACTGGTCCAAGTATCCAGTAGTGTACTGGAAGCTCTCGTGACAGAGTTCTTTAGTGGTTCTTTTCAACACTACTGCACTTCCTTCTTCTATTCTCCTCTGGAAAGGTCTAGAACCAGACAGGTGACCTATCTGGCCAACTTCTTCCGCCTTACTTCATGTAGTGCTTTGCGGGTGGTCTTAGAAATCCCCAGCAACCGGGCCAGTTGATAGTGTAGGCTCCCCAGTCGTCGGCCATCATAGTGTGGTAGCCGAGATCTCTGAATCGGTGCATCCAGAAGTTCTCGTTGTCGTTGGGGCTGTCACAGTTCATTGTGTGGTTCAGGTCAGGAAATATCTCTTCAGTGTAGGGGTTTTTGCCCATCTCGTAGATCTGCTTGCCTGAATTCAAGGATTCCTCTCAAATTTGGTGGAGCCTGCTCACCAAAATTCAGTGTCCATGCATTGGGTCTCGAGTTAAGTCCCAACTTGTTTACGTGCCGGAATAAGACCGCCTTGTGCTCTTCTTTCATCAAGTAGAGTGTCCTTGACATGGACCTCACGAATTCTGACTTTGAGGTGGAGTCGAAGATCAGGAGATAGACGTTCGGCCTCTCCTGTTGGAGCGTCGTCTTGCGCTCCGGAAGCTCGCTGGCATTCTCCGGATGAAGCCAGTACTTCAGGTCGTCCCTGAAGTCATGCCTTAGGTGAGATCGCTTTCTTCCCAACCACTTACACTCGCTCCACGATCTGTGTGTGGAGGACACTGTACTCCGGCTCATCTGTGACATTCGCTACACCACAAACCACTTCGACGACATCACACTTGGGTTCGAAAGTCGTGATGTTCTCCCAGGGTCCTTTGTCATACAGCCAGTCCGTTTTGTTCTTCCCGGGTGTGAGGCACCTGAAACATTCATTTTGACCATAATTCATCGGATCTCTCGTAGTACGTGAGTTGTGTTCGCTTGGACTTACCTTCCTTCACAATGATAACCTTCTTCAAGTCCAGTCGCATTCAGAATGACCATTCCGCCAGCGAGCTTCGTGATCTCCTGACGCTTCTTCTCGCAGAAAGGTTTCCAGTTTGGGTCGTTAAAGGGCAAGATCTGGGGATCCCAGGGATCTATCTTCATCAGCTTGCAGCCTAGGACACTAACTGGAACAGCCTCTCTTGCTGTCGGTGCGTTTTGTGAAACAGAACTCCGATCATTTTCACAGCTTCCAAAAAATGCGACTGAACTCTGAGTTAGAACAATACTACGTTATCAGTGACCTTTTCTTAATCTTAGCTGGGGAAAGGTTCGGCTTTCGTCGACAAATAGAGCGATATACACAAAGAACGAGCAGAAAAGAAAGAATACAACAACAGCGACTGAAAGAAACTAGATATGCAAACTGCTTAAGCAGAAAAAAACCTCTGTTTAGTTGAGCCATGCGGTGAAAAGTGGACAGGCCTTAATGTTGACAGGCAAGCATCAATACGGCGGAGTACTGATGGATGAGGTGAGTACCATAGACCTCGGTGAAAAGGACACGGGAAAGGACATACATATCTATGGAAACGGTGTCCTCTTCAGTATCGCAGCAACAGTGATTAAATGAATATTAATATGCCCGGAAGCTCCTATCCATGGAAGTGCACTCGGGAACCAGTATTGATCGAATCACACATAACCTTCTGATTTGAAGTCCTTTACTGGAAAGCCCCATTAGTCCTTGCTGGACGTACAGAACACACATGTCAAGCATACAACAAGAAGAGGCTATTACAACACCATCAATCCGCCGAGCTGTTGAGATGAAAGTTT
>JADLIF010002785.1:0-17428 GCA_016648015.1 Steinernema khuongi | reverse complement strand
ACACTTTCTTAATTGGCGTTTGGATTGTATTGCACTGTTGTTTGTCGTCTCGCTGAGCGCAAATTGGGTATTAAGCTTTAGCTCTTGTGTTCAGTCCGTCATTTGCGAAGAATGGACTATTTTCGCTACTTCGTTGCAGCCGTTTACATAGGCATACCCCTGACATTTGGCCCGTTTTACGTTGTAATCGTCTACGTAAGCTCAGCCTTTTGATTTCCTATTTGAAAATTGAGATTTAGGTTTTGTTCATACGCAAGAACTACCGTAAGCTTCGCTGCTACCGTCTCATGATCCAACTGGGCGTTGCCCAAATCCTCATGTCCGTTGGATTCATCACAGCTGGCATTGCCTCCATGCTACAGTATGATCCAGCTGGCGCTGCAACAACGGGTGCCAAGTTGATGACAGCTTGTCTTCGCGTTGAGTCTGGTATAAGCATGGCTCTAGCGCTCGATCGCTGCAAGGTGGTGTGCTCCCTGAAGATTCCGGATTTTGTCATCCAAGTAAGTTCTTATCAAGATCGACCGTTTCTATTCGCGCTCTCAGCTCGTGGCGCTGGGTTCCTGGCTGTACGGTGTGGCTCACTTCTCTGTGCTGGTCTCTCCTCTGGCGAATTTCCCTTTTCGCCCGGAAATCTTTGCTCCAGTGTACGATTACTCCAAGCCCTTATCGTCCATGGTCCAGAAGATGGGCTACTTCTATTCGCTGTCTACTATGTTTGTCACTTTTTGTCTCTACCTACTTGTCGTCTCTTACCTTCTGCACAAACAAGTCAAGTTCAACTTCACAAAGTCTGACTTCAACCAGAAATGGATCTTTGTGCAGGCGCTTCTCCGGTTTACAACCGACGCTACCGTAACCATATTTTACCACTTTGGTACACTGCTGCTGACAAAGTCGGTTGGTGTCGCTATAGCGGTAGTCACTGGCTATGCGGTCAATAACCTCGTCATCCCGACCGTTCTTTATATCGGCTTTAATAGGTAGGGAAGAAAACGTGGACTCAGTTCATTCCTGTTTGCAGAACGCTGAGGCGAGAGATTTTTGGACGAGAACTACTTATTAGAGTGGCTGCTCCGACGAGTATGCTGTACAAAGTCTCACCATCACATACTTGAGAACATGTTGTTTAGTTTTACCTTTGAGGTTTTAATGAAGCACACTTCATCGCTTTTATCTTCCCCGCGTTTTGGCCATCCACACTATCGGACAGAAAAGTGAAAAAGTGGCCTTCTCCACAAAAGTGAATAATCCTATTTACCACATTTCTCATCTTATACAATCGGAAATCTAGGGAATCCAAAATACAGGGAAAAAAAGTGAGGTAGAAGGCATTGTGAAGCGATTCCCTATTCCGTCAGTTTCTACCCAACCCGAGAATCCAGTCTTTAACCTGATGCCGATTATTGGGAACATTTCCAGAAGTCACATTTGTCTTTATATTCTTATCGCAGCCGATCTTATCTTAATTCATGCGCAATCTGTAGACGCATACATCAACGTCATCGTACTTGTCCAGGTGGTACGCGTTATTAATAAAAGACACGATCGTTGTTCTCAATGGAATGACACTTGTACCACAGTAGTCAAGAGTATGCCGACAGCAGGTGTTGGAAACATCTGATCCATAGACTAGCACCCCGACAAGTGAGTGGAGGATTAAGGGCAGTTGCGTACATGAATATCACCTTCTAATTCCCATGATAACATGCACTTTTATATCCAGGTTGCAATGGTGTTTTGTGCTAGTGATTATTGTGGGCACTTCATTACAGGACACTTCATGACACGGACATTACACGGTCAACATAAGTTCTGAATAGCAATGGTATGGGTGCAAATCGTCCGCTGGAGGGTAACATCCAACAAAAAGTGTTTATTTTTGAAGGTTGACATAAACTTTTGCTTTTCACCCGATGACTGTGATGTGTGAGGGATCGTAATAACTTTACTGGCTGTACACATATTTGCGTCTCTGTTGTTTACACCTGTCCACATATAAAAACCTCCATAAAACGAGGGCAGACAACAAAGGCCTTTCGCAAGCATTTAATTGATCTTTTGCAACTTTTGTCTTTTAGCATAACAAGCCTGGAAACAAGGCAATACAGATCACATTAAACATTAAACAAAAAGCATACGTGGAACACTTTGTATGATGCTCGAAGCCGTAGTGTTACTCTTCCATAAAATCATGCTCAAGGGCATTCCGATAAGATTTGAATAGCAATATCGTGGCAACACCATACACAGTGCCGTGATTTGCGATCACAATTACGGAGAAGACAGTTATCTCACGAGCGTAGGGCAACTCGATGCTGTAAAAGTAAAACACTGCCACGAGAAAGGGAACAAAACCAATGAGAGTGGGCACAGCTGCCAGAATAGTTAAACTGCGGAGTAGCGTTATCTGTATGCCAGGATAGTTTTATGCTTCCGAAAAAAAATCTAAATCTAAAGCTGGGGAATGGGTTCCAATCGTAGCGCGACCCTACAGAACTACTTTCTCCACTCACATAAGTAATGTTTCTTAGACACATCCCACTGCTGCCTGTTGCAAATTACCCTCGCCCATCGATTACAAATTACCCTCGCCCTTACAAATGTTTTGACTGTCGCCGTTTGTTATTCGATAGTGCAATCGCACCGCGCGATGGGACGGGCGCGGCCGAAGAAATCAGCGAACGCATTACCACAAGAAGAAATCGGTCAGACCTCGCGAGCTATTCTTTGCCCTATTTTCTTCACTCCACCGCAGATGAGTTTCTCCCCGCTAAGCGATCCTTATCGCGTGACTCCGTGGATATCCAGCCGCAACATTCGGTAAATCACCGATGCCTGTGGACGCCGTCCTGTCTCTTCCACACCATTTTATGTTTTTATTACGTTCTGACTGTCGCCGTTGTGCAAGAGCGGCGCGCGATCGACTGGGTGCGGCCGAATAAATCAGCGATAAAACCAAACGCGGCCTTGTGACTTTCCAGCCACAACATCCGGTAGACCACTGGCGCCTGTGCACGCCGACTTGTCTTTTTCCACTATTTTATACAGAAGACCTATCCTTCAACAAATAGATTCTACGTGACACATACTGCGTATTTCAAGGATTGGGAAAGTGAGAAGGGGGTGGTGCAACAACAGATATTTGTGCCGCGTGGTGCCCTCTGCTACCTATATATAGATGTTGTAAACACACTCTTTCGCGTCTACGTGACTATGGGCTCGAATCACTACAGATATACATATATCTTTTAGTTAAGCCCCCATGAGCTTCACGACAATGAGTGTGCACCCCAACAACGTTGCGAAGTTGTTATCACTCGTCTATCCCTCAGAAGGAGCAGAGTTCACAGACGTCGAATATCAAGCGCTCAACTTGATCATCTGTAAGGAAATATCTACTTTATTGACTCTATGCTCTATGGTCAAGTGATTTTAGCTTATTCTCAAGAGTTCATCGGGCCGAATTACGAGGCCCCAAAGGACGGATTACAAAGTTCACAAATGAGCTCTCAAAGTATGTGGAGGATGTCCGCTCAACGGCATTCGATTGGCCATGGAAATCAAAACAGCTCCATCGCTACATCCAAAAAGAAACTTCAAGCGGACTAGAAAGATTGTATAAAGGAAGATTTCCCGGTTTACGAGTAATCCATTTAACAACGTCGAAGCCAAGCAAGCCGAAGAAAACCGTTTTAAGATAACGATTGCTACTGGATTTATCAACCATCCCAACCTTGATAAGGTAGATAGACTAACAACTTCCTAAAGCACAACACAATGTTGTAGGTCTTTAACTCCGACCAGAGCGGTTTTACGCTCAAAGCTCAAAGCAAAAACGCCTGCAGTTATTCATTTATTGTGTTCAGCCCGTCATAAGTGCTACCGGAAAACGGCGGCTGCCAGTCATGGTTTGCCTTCAAGAGAGAAAACCGGTACCAAAGATCTTTGAAAGGCAGGTTTCTGGCTACGAGTGTCTTAAAGTGGTACATTCCACCTCTGGTAAAGTCGATAGCAACTTGATTTTAATCTGGGTCCATGACGTGTTTCTACCAAACGGTAGTGAAAAATCTCTCCTTTTGATTGATGCTTACCCGGGGTACAACAGGGCGAGATAAACAGCACCACACGTCTTATTGAATTCAAAGTGATCCCTGAGGGAGCCACGTTTTGTCTTTAACCCTTGGATGTCTTTTACAACCGCCAGTTAACGGTCTTTTACCGCCTCCTAAACCAGATTATCGTCCGTGAACGGGGTTTAAGTTTACAGGCGACAAAACGTTCTTGAATTCTTAACCTCCTCTTCTCCCAGTTTTCGGCGCCTAGGCTATGGGATATGGGAAAACTTGCATGGTATCTATGTGGGTACCTCGCAGATCACCCTCCCCCTTCTGAGACCCCCGAAACCTTTTGTTTCCACTATCCACTGCGCGATTCTCGTTGCACTCTTTGCGAGCAACTGCCTGTCTTTAGATGTGCTCATTGCTGTAACCTATTGTGCATTGACCACACCATTGTTCTTCACCCCCACTGTTTTGCATGATTTATTAATGTAAATAAAAAAATTAAGTGAATTAATGCATACTTATGCGAAATATTATTTGTGTGTTCGTGGATACGGGCAGAAACCGACTTCACGGTAATTACATACACACCAGCACATGTCGAAATAACACTGTCAAATTAATAAAATTGGACCGTTTGGGTATATTACTATATAGTGGGCTTTCATCTGGCTTTCATCATGCAGTGGTGCATACTCAATGATACTCACGGTATCAATACAGTGCCTAACTGGTAAGAAAAGAAAAAACTCAATACAGGCCAAGTGTTGATCATTTTCTCCGTTAGTTTTCTACCTGTCATATCACACGTGCTACTTTGCACGCTCCATTCAACACATTGTTCATTCACATCATGCGCAAAGCGTGCGCTGTTTCTATGTGAGCCGCAGCTGCTAGCGTGACTTTGCAGTACAAAAGAAGTCAATGAGGGCATTAAAACTTCGCTATAATTTATCCGTTCACATTGACTGGTGCACATAATTGTGTTCTGCACCCGAGCTGAGGACGCATAAATTGGTTACCTCCATTGCTAGCCCAGAAAAACCAATTTTTGCACGAGGTTTGAAGTTTGTAACCACCGGTCGTCAAATTTATCGTACTATTCTATACGCTTGCACAATGTAATTTATTATTAATAAGTGCTCTATCAATGTACTCATACAATACCGTTACGAAGGAACAATCCATATTTTGCTGGGCACCGTTTGGTTGTTATTCTGATGCGGTATCTTCGAAACGATGTGTGTAAGGATCCTTCGGAAGGCATTCCGATAAGCCTTGAAGAGCAGTATGGTGACAATTCCATACACCGTTCCATGGTTCAGAGCTATAGCTATGCACAAGGCACACATTTCTCTGGCATAAGCTGTTTTGTTCATGTAAGCAAAGATAGCGCCTGTTATAAGAGGAATAAATCCAATGAGGGTAGGTACAAGTGCCAGAACCATGAGATTACGAAGTAGAGTTTGCTGCATCTTGAGAGTGTGTCGGTCCAGGAATAATTCGACTCTGCGAAGGTGCCGAAGACACAAGAAATAGAAGATGACCAGAATAACGAGAGTGAGCAAGATTGAGCCCGAGAAGGAAAAAAGGGCAAATGCTTTGCTGAATCCGGTTGGACGGAAACAGAACATCCTAGGAGTAAATGCATCTTCATGAGGGTACTTCGCCAATGGCATAGCCCAGTTGAGATAGTAGAAAATGTAGAGACACGTAGCGCTTGTGTGAACGCCGGCACAATATATGTATCCCCAGAGTGGTCGGATGTTGCGGATTCGATGTTTATAGGCCAGGGATAGGTAGCGAAACTGGAAGCCCAGCATAAGACCTATCACACAGTTCATGCCACACAGCATTGTGAAGAGTAATACCAGATGGCCGGCGACCTCATCCGGGAATAGGTCGCCTAGAAGTCCATCCAGGCGGAAGCATTCCTCTGGCATCATGGGGATAGGGTGTCCGAAAGTACAAAGAAGATTCGCAGCAAAGTTCCAAACCAGTTCGTTGAGGATGAAATGGGAAACGTAGCGCATGTTCTTGGGCGTATGGCAGATGATAAGGTACATAGCAGTGGTTTTGACGGTTATGCTTCCAACAGAGGTGATGTTAAGTACGGTGTTGTATAGCGACGTGAGCCAGTCACTCATGGCTAATTCGATCAAAGTTGTGTTCCACTTGATGAACGTTAGAGTTTCCTTGGTGGCAGGTGTGTAGACGGGAGTACTGAATACAATAACAAAGAGAGCTGTGAGCCGTGATGGAGTTATTCGCCTTGTTAGAATGTAATATCTGAAATTTTGCACTTGCATACACGCCCCAGATGTATTATGTATGACATGGCACAACTTTGGGATTTCTTGGAATTATTTTTGAGAAAAATCACACAAAAAGGAACAATGTTAGAGTATTAAATAACAAGCAGTACGTCAAATGTTTATAAACACACTATAATAGATGTTATGGGAATACCAATTTCGCGTCACATTATACCTCGAAACTATCTAAAAACGTAGGAAAATATAACATTGATTGAACTAGAAGAGAACTACACTTGTATGCAAGCAGCACAATCTCAATATGTCATTACCGAGCGAAGATGCTACCTTTTTCCAGTAATTGTAGTGCTTAAGACCCCTATTTATTCTGCATTGCCAAGTTAACCATGTTAATCTCATATAGGAATCAATTGAACGGTTTTAGAATTTTGTTTTTGGCTGCATTAGTTATAGATTTTTTGGACAATTTCAAGCAGAGATATAAAGTAACAAGAGAAGACAGTGGTCAGCAGGAAAAAGGAGTATGTATAATTGCACACGGATGGGAGAATGGAGCAAATGCCTTGAAGGGAGCATGTACTTTTGTTTTCCGAGTTCATTTCCCATGGGTACCTTGCTTTCAAATACCGTAGTGCGCAAACGCTGTTAATGAGCCTGCTCTTGTTGGCTGGTTGCTAATTCAGGCCAAGAACGTTACTTTAAATGTACTTGAGCGTACACTACGCTGACATTTGCAAATTTTACATTCAGTTGTCCAAAAACTGCGCTCCTTTCACGGAGGTCAAGGCAGCTGAAAAACGTGTCCGAGCCTGATACCCCTCAACTGCTTTCGAAAGGACTTTTCCAGGGAGCACCGTGATTGTTTTTCGCACTTATTGTTGTTTGATTTTTTTACTGATTTGATTGTTTTTGTTTCCTCGTACTGATTGCTTTTTTATATATAATCTTCAACCTGCAATGATACAAGCTGCAAACACGATTGTTGTCCTCTCTTTCATTTCCCCCTGGTGACGTGATGCTGTTTGAATGTCCCACATTTTCTTGCTGATCCTCCATATGAGTATACATATCTATGCAGATTTGAATGAAAATTTAGCGAAAATAGGCTAACAAGGGAACACCCTGGAGAGTCACACCTTTTGAGCTTAAAATATGTCATCCCGTAGATCTTGAGGCGCTGAAAGGCACTGCACCATATCGACGCTTATCTCAAGGCAATCAGCGGTGCTTACGATGGCAAGCTTCAGTTCAATGCGTGTTTTCTCGAGTTCAACGAATCTATGGCCAATGCGACCATGCGCATCGTGATCAGCGCCCCAAAGTCTACCGGGTAACATATTTCAAGCTGAAAACTAGGTGTCACACTTCCGGGTATTCCCCTGTAAGTATAAGTCCTATGTATATAACGTGAACCATCGATCTCAGTAAAACGAATTAATGGACCAGCTGTGCCATTACTGAGCAATTGCTAAGTTGCTCTTTGAACAAACAAACGAACAACAAGATAAAACCAGAGTCTTTAGATGGAAAGATCACTCTAGTGACCAAATGTTGATCAATATAGTACACTTTATTTTGTCAACGTTTCTTTTCCAGCTGTCATATCAGAGATCGTCGAATCAGACGTGCTACAGACGTACGCTAGCTTACATGTGAGGCGCCGCTGCTCAAAGGATATTCAACACACTTGCAGAATTTAATTACATATTAATAAGTAGTCTATCTATGTATTCACGTTACGAACAGCGTTGACAGGAACAATCCATATTTTGCTAGGCACCGTTTGGTTGTTATTCTGATGCGGCATCTTCGAGACAACGTATGTAAGGAGCCTGCGAAAAGCATTCCGATATGACTTGAAGAGCATCATGGTGACAATTCCATATACCGTTCCATGATTCAGGGCTATAGCCATGCACAAGACGCACATCTCTCTGGCATAAGCTGTTTCGTTTAAGTAGACTAAGATAGTGCCTGTTATAATAGGAATAAACCCAATGAGGGTAGGTACAAGTGCCAGAACCATGAGATTCCGAAGTAGAGTTTCCTGCATCTTGAGAGTGCGTCGGTCCAGGAACACTTCGACTCTGCGAAGGTGCCGAAGACATAAAATGTAGAAAATAACCAGAATAACGAGAGTGAGCAAGATTGAGCCCGAGAATGAAAAAAGGGTGAATGCTTTGCTGAATCCGGATGGACGAAAGCAGAACATCCTAGGAGTACGTGCATCTTTGTGAGGGTACTCCGACAAAGGGATGGCCCAGGTGAGATAGCAGAATATGTATATACATGTAGCGCTCGTGTGAACACCAGTACAATATATGTATCCCCAGAGTGGTCGGATGTTGCGGATTCGATGTTTATAGGCCAGGGATAGGTAACGAAATTGGAAACCCAACATAAGACCTAACGCACAGTGCATGCCACACAGCATTGTGAAGAGAAACACCAGATGGCCAGCGACTTGGTCCGGGAATAGGTCGCCTAGAAGTCCATCCAGGCGGAAGCATTCCTCTGGCATCATGGGGATAGGGTGTCCGAAAGTACAAAGAAGATTCGCAGCAAAGTTCCAAACCAGTTCGTTGAGGATGAAATGGGAAACGTAGCGCATGTTCTTGGGCGTATGGCAGATGATAAGGTACATAGCAGTGGTTTTGACGGTTATGCTTCCAACAGAGGTGATGTTAAGTACGGTGTTGTATAGCGACGTGAGCCAGTCACTCATGGCTAATTCGATCAAAGTTGTGTTCCACTTGATGAACGTTAGAGTTTCCTTGGTGGCAGGTGTGTAGACGGGAGTACTGAATACAATAACAAAGAGAGCTGTGAGCCGTGATGGAGTTATTCGCCTCGTTTGATTGTAATATCTGAAACTTTGTACTCACATGCACGCCCCAGATGTATTATGTATGACATGGCACACAAGCATGGGATTTCTTGGAATTATTTTTGAGAGAGAGCATACAAAAAGGAACAATATTACTTCTAGTCTATAAGATAACAAGCATTTCATTTGGAGATATTATCCGATTACGTCAAATATTTATGAACACAATATAATAGATGTTACTGGAGTCTCATCGTCTTTCGAGTCTCATTATGCCTTAGAACTATCACGGTAGGAAGTAGCGCAGTGAGGAGAGCACGAAACGTTCCTGCATTGAACTAGAAAAGAACTACACTTGTATGCAGTCATCTTAATATCTTAATACAATCTTAATATGTCATTACCGAGCGAAGATGCTTCCTTTTTGTAGTGTCGAAGACTCCTTTTTATTCTACATTGCGATGTTAATCTAATAGTTCACTTTGTGGATTAAGGATCAGCTTAAGGCTTTAAGGATTTTGCTTTTGCTTGCATAAGTGCAGCTAATAGTGAATTTTTTCAACAATTGCAAGCTGATTGTGAGATATTAAAGAATGACGAAAACAGTGCTCAAATGGACAAGGGAGTATGTATAGTTGCAAGCGGGTGCGAGAAGGGAGCAAGTGCTCTTCGGGGAGCTTGTACATTTGTTTGCAGAGTTCATTTCCCATGGGTACCTTGTTTTCGTATACCGTAGTGCGCGAGCGCTGTTAATCGGTTGGATGCGAATTCGCGTCATTGAAAGCAGATGCCAACAACGCCACTTTAAATGTACTTGATAATAATAGCGTTCACTATGCTGACATTTGCACATTTCATATTCCGTTTTCGAAAAGCCTCGTTCGTTTTCTGGAGGTCAGGGCAGCTGGAAAATGTGTACGAGCCTGATACCTTCCAACTGCTTTCGAAAGGACTTCCTAATGAGCATTGTGATTCTGTGCTGTACTTGATTTATGATCTTCAACATACAACGATACAAGCTGCAAACACGATTATTGTTACATGCAGATTTGAATGAAACTTCACACATATAGGCTGATCACAAATAGGCTGAGTATAAGTCCCATGTAACGTGAACCACCGATCTCAGTAAAACGAATTAGTGGACCAGCTGTGCCATTACTGAGCAATTCGTGAGTTGCTCTTTGAACAAACCAAACCTGTAGACATTGGCGTGTGGTTTGTCCAGTTAGTCTACAACTGTAATAAACTTTAAAAAAAGACCACTGGTTACGTAAGACCTTATTCTTCCGTGAGGCATTTCGTTTATGCTATGATTTAACCGAATTTCCACTTAATTCCCTTTTCCTACGCAGTTAGTATTATCTGAAACGTTGATTGGCTGTTGCTGTAGTTGGAGAAGCAGGTATGCCGTGGACTCCATTCTGTCTGATTGCTCAGGAAATGACCTTCACAATGTCCTTTAAGAATAAATTATCGCGTCTGATCAAAAAACTTTCCCCTTCAGCACTTTAATGGTGCTTAAGCGCAATTATGTGAACTAAAACCTATACAGATTTAGCTTCCAAGAAGGCAGTAAATTGATAACTTATCTCTCGTAGGATGCATTAAAACTATTCCAGACCATACTTGGAACGGGACCGCAGTTCTACCTTGAACCCGAATCCAGTCCATTTCCCTTGACATATTATTTGAAAAACTACTGGAGTGACTCATTGTTGTTTACCGAAGAGAGGCATATGCTTCGATAATTAATCCGACTTATAGTTTGCTAATGGGTTTATAGACGGTTGTGGCGCCTACAAATTGTTCTTTTTCTTCAAGCATCTATTCCATGATAATTTCCTGATGGACCTGGGCGAAATACAATTCCAGACAAGATACGGTCAGAATCCTGAAATGGTAGAACTTCTACAGCTAGCGATTCATCCGCGTTTTGAACTCTTTACTTCGTTGATCACGATGAATGTGTTGGACATTTTGTAATGCTATCTCTCTACGGATAGCTGACCAACTATATCAATTCCCATGTGTCACGTCCTTCCCAACACGCAGGTGGTAATCTTCGTATTCACTATTTCATAGACGCCTACGAATTACTAGCACCTCTAACTACCACTAGCATATGCCTGTATTGCGCCGGTTCTGGTGTCGCATTTCACAATTCTGTAAAGTTCCGCAAATCCTGTCTAGGGAAGGCTCATGACGTCAGCAATAATTGAGTTCCACCCTATTAGTATGCTTCAGTATTCTTTGTATTATGCACTTTGGATCCATGCGCCCACATGGCTATTTCTCACAAGCACCTACTGACTCTTTGTTACCTATGACGGTCTAGCTCCCTTAGTTATTATATACAAACAAAGCTTTCTGGAGTGCATAGTAATTATGGCAATTTGTCGTAGAAGTCATGCCAATTGAAGTTCGCTTCCTTATACTTTTCTGACTTCCTCTATCTTTCTGGTCGAGGTGTCAGCATTCCTGCAATCGTTAACCGCCAAACAAACAGCAATTGTCATATATGTCCGCAATCTCTCACGATGCTCGAAAAATATCACTGAATTTACTCAATTCTGAAACTCATTCCTACCCTATTTGCATTTTTAAGCGGAATTTTATTGACTCAAAGCAACCAGACCAGAGAGCAGCACCTGTGAAAGTGTTTACAAACCCCGATACTGCTTCCTGGTTCGTTACTATTAGTCGGAAATCCGGGTGCTTTGAAAATAGCGCAGTTTTGAGTTGAAACATAAATTCGATCGATTATGAACCACCGTGTACTGTATATGGTGGTTCAAGTTTAAAGTCAAAACTGAGCTAGTGTCGGGAATCCATGTTCCTGCCACTAGGTTCAAAAACAAAACATTTCCGTAAATACGGCCGCTGGTGTTTGTTCCGTCTTCTGGCGATCAGGCAAAGTTCATGCGACAGACTTCAAATTTCGACACTCTGAGCACTGTATTTGCTATTTACAACAGAACTTATAGGATTCAATTGTATTTCATCTCTCAAGGACGATGCTTTCTAGTGCACAAGTGCAATTATAATCAAGAATGGGCGTGGCCGCATAAGGTACGCACATAAGAAGAAACCGCCGCTTCTGGAACCATTTTCAGCTTGACGTCTCGATTGCAGTGTTGAGCCTCCGGCCAAGGTGTTGTTGTGCCTCATAGTTCGTGCGAAGAGTAATAGTTTATTATTGAAAATAGCATTTAGTCGTAAGAACAACGCCGCGTTGTCGATTTTTTATTTTCCAGAAAAGGGCACACTATTCAATTGAGTAGGTCGTGACAAACTCGTGAGAAGTGTGCAGACATGCCTATCGACAACTGCGTAACAAAGGAAAGTGCCTTGAATGTATTAACGTCATTTCAGCTATCGAGATATTATATAAGTACCTATCCAGCCCTTCCACAGTCTTGTTCACGCCATGTCGCAAGTGGAGAAAGGTATTCTCCTGGGCTATATTCAGCTAGGACTTACTGTTCTCGCTCTCACGGTCAACGGATTCGTCCTAACGCAGTATACCCTGAGAAGGCTAGATGTCACGCAGCATCTTAGCATGATCTTCGTGAAGCTGATTCTGGAGTCCATCTATGCTGTTTTCATGGTTTTCTACAGCGCATGTATCCTGCTCGATGAGAAAGGTACTTTCCTCATTGGTTAATAGGGTCTCAGTGTCCCGTTTAGGATTCCATAAGCTGGAAGACTTCATTTACCTTAGTGGCAACATATCTGCATCCCTGCAGGTGTTCATGGCTTTGGTGTACTTCTTCCTCACGCTAGATCGCCACTTTGCCATGAAGAAGCCCATCGTCTACAGTCAATACTACAACTGCTATGTGCGACGAGCCTCAATTACATTGGGAATCATGGTTTTCCTGTGCGTCTTTTTCCTCTACGCCGTCACCAGATGTCCAAGCATAGGCGCACAGAGCAGCTTCGACATGCTGGTCACACAGAAAGTTCACACGTTCTTCAAAATACTTCAGCTGGTATTCTACGTCATGAGTATCATTCTCACCGTTATCTGCTCCCTCCGCTTAAGACCGTTCCTCAAGAAGAAGCGAGCCAACTTCATGGGCTCATTTGTTGACAACGTCAAAACGGTAAGGGCAACTCCATGGACGGGTAAATCAATAGGAACTATTCTAGGCTAATAAGGTCGTTATGGCGATGACGTGCTGTGTTGCCGTCCTCATAGTCGCTCCGCTGTCGTTCGAAGTTGTCAAGACCATAGGTTCCCTTCAAATAGTCGACAATTCCGCAATGTTCGCCGACATGGGCTACCTCGGTCTTTCGGCAGTCAGTGGCCTTATTTTTTACTGCGTTACGAGACCACAGTGTAAGACAACACCATCACCGGCGGTATCCTATATATAGCTCGGCTATTGTTCCGTTTGCTCCTTTATCTATGGGTAAAGAAACATTTGTGTGACGAGCGAGTGTCATCTATATATAACTCACACAAATCCTTGTCAAATACGTATATAGCAGTGATCAGTTCATGTCTCGGACGTGACATATGTGCTTTCAAAAAATCTCTATAAAGACTCTCACCATAAAACTACAAACGTAATTGAAGTTATGTACTTGAATACCGAGAAGAAATCCATTATTTATGTCAGAAAAGTTAATTGGTTAAGACTAGTTCAATATAAGTTAGTTCGAGGAAATGAGGTTTTCAATTTGGTTTAACAAAGGACAGCGCTTACAATGAGTTCAGTTTGCATCTGGTCGCTTTATGCTGTCTTCCTAAGACGGAGGCGACCAAGACCAGAGGCTCCGTTCGTAACTTGAGATCCATATATGGTGACGCACTACGATTCTATTCAGTTTTGAGGAACTGCCATTGTTTGAGGCTGATGGAGTGTTGTTCCATAAAAAAAACACCCAAAATCGTAGCTTCTCGGTCCCTGATCAGTATACCTCCGACTACGATGTATCCTTTAACATAATGAAAAATAAACAGGTTATATGTCAGCTGATCATCGGTATTTTTTTTTTCCTTGTTTTCCGCACCTATATAAAAGACCGTTGTGATCTTTCATATCACAGATCACACTTAAGTTGTATTCCCGACGCGAGCAAGCTAACCATAAAGATTTTCTGTTACATCATTGCAATCGTCATGGTCTTCTGTTCCCACGCAGCTGTCACTGGACTTCTTCACCTGTTGAGCATACGTCAGACACTGTCCTTTTATAATATTCGTCATAATGACAATTAGCATGAGCGTGGGTATGATCTCTGTGTATCCTGCAAAAGAGTACACAATATTACAGAAAACATACGGTGACCTAGCTGAAAAGCAGCGAAACTAATTGAACCAAATCATATGGTACACAGGAAGCACAGCAATATAGCATAGCAGGCAGATATCACAGTTTTATCACAACTAAGGAGCATCTGCAAGGGGACAGAGTCGGCTACGTCGTCGGTACGCTCCTACTGGCGTATGTAAGAAAACGGAAGGAAACGCACTTGCTACACATGTGACTGTATGGACATATTTTTGATAGCAATTGCAGAAGGGTGAAACTGGTGGTAGGTTGGACTAAAGCCCATATATTCTACTGTATGTAAGTGTACAATTGCTAAGCTCATCTTATGTAAGAGCTACTTGGGTCTTAAAACGACGAAATATAGAACTGTTTCCAATTCTGGATGGTTTAAGTTGCCTGTTTATATTTTCAGGACTACTCTAACACGACTGATACAGTACAAGTTCAAGGCGAGGCGAGTAAAATGTAGCATATTTCCTGCCAATTATAGGTGCAGATGAATAATCACGTTTTTTGGGAAAAGGCACTTTGAAAAACATTATCGACACTGAAATTTTATTTCAGATAGTCATCGGTATGACCTCTTTGTGATCCTTGATATTTTCTTTCCCATGACCCTAAGAATCTCCCACGGCGACCAAGAATAAGAAAACGTCTTAACGTAAGTACTACAAAACACATACCACGACTCAAACAAAACTAACCTAAGAATTTTAAAAACTGAAAAACCAGTCGAGATACAATCTAGTTTAGTAACAGAGGGGGGGCAATGCAAATCGAATGATTTTTATCTGGACACAATGTCGACAATAATCACTATATACGTCGTGAAGAATATCCGATAGTCATAACCTTAGTCGTCACCACAGACGATTTGCGTTTGAGCACCACTCGCAAGACCACTGACGAGCACCTATCAAGCAAAGTTTTGGCAGCTCTTCGGTAGCTCTGAAACAGCAGCAACGTCAAGACGCTGTACACTGTTCCATGATTGGAGACCAACATGTAAGAAACCGCGGCCACTTCACGTGCGTAGGGCCATTCGTTGAACTGGATGAAGAGGGATGCCATAAACAGAGGGAAGCAGGCAAGGACCACCGGGACAGCAGTCATGATCACCAGGTTCCTCATAACTTTTCTCTGCATCTTTAACGTCTTCTTCTCCAGCTGACCCTCCTGCTTCCGAAACTCGGCATAGCAAAGGAGAGTGAACACCAGGAGCATGGCAGCGAATCCGATCATGGAAAAGAAGAAAGACCACATCAGAAGGCGCTTCTCCCATCCAGATGGCTTAAAGCAGAACACGTTGTTCGTGTGTTCCAAATGGTCCAATTGGGAATACTCCTCCACCGTAGTTCTCATATTGTATTGCAGGAAACAGAAGATGACAGTGCAAATAACATGAAGTAGGATGCAGTAGACGTATCCCCATGCGACGTGAACTCGTGCTCGAATGCCCCTCCATGCGATAGCCATGTAGCGGAATTGAAAGGTCGTCAGAAGTCCAATGTTACAGTTAACAGCCGTCACCAAGATTAGAAGGAAGAAGACATGTCGTGTAGTTTCGCTGCTGATAAACTGAGCGATGATCCCATCCAACCTGATACATTGTGCTGGAAGCAGAGGGTATGGATGTCCAAGGGTGAAGAGTAGATTTCCCGCAAGGTTCCATATCATCTCGTTAAGGATGAAGTACGATGTTGTTCGTAAGTGCTTGGGCGTGTAGTAGATAATTACGAAGATTGAGAACGGTTTTATGGTAAAACTTCCAATAGCGGCCAGGTCCAGAATTAAACCATAAATAGTGGACAGCGAATCCGCCATGGTCGGTCGCCTTCCATGCGTTTAACAAGCTGAGAAAATAATCCTAAATAACGCGAGTATAATGCGAGAAGCGGTGGGTCGCGTGAGAGTCAAGCGCGACGCTTGGTTAGCTTATTCACATGTGGCGTTAGCCAGAAAGACGACGCCAGCTCATTGTTCCGCTTTGTAGGTTATCAATTTGTACGCGAAAATAACTACAATAACTCATTGCCCTAATGTTTTTGAGTCCAAGGCTGCCGCAATCCATGTTGAGTTTTTTCTTAAAAAATGCTGATGTTTACCTGGACAAATACTTCGAAGACCGAATGAAGCAGATATCCAGAAAATGTTGAATTTCCTCAAAACTTCTTACAGTTGCATAAAAAATTGTTCCCTGCGTTTTTGGCGTAGGAATTACCGAGAACACATACTTGGACACACATATTTTTATTGACAAAAACAAGCTGAGCAAATGCTATGATCCTTCACTTTGTGCCCATTGTGCCTTCTATCAATGTTACAGCTCCTGTGGCGTATCAACAGATGTCGGTAACGCTATCGCTACCACATTCTCGACACTGTCGCATTTGTTTAACTGTTTTATGTCCCAGGTTTACCATATTATTTAATAAAAAAAAACTTGAGAGACCAGCTTTCATCCCTTCTGGAAGCAAACAACGACTAACGTGGGGAAAGCGTTACTCACTTTCGTAGACATGACCATCAGCACATATGGGAACAATTGCATGTTGTGGTTCAACCCTCCATCAGCAGGGCAGATTGTTGTGGTCAGAAAAAGATGAGTTTCCGGTTGAAAACGGTTCATGGTGATGTTTGGGCAAAAAGGACAGGTCTCAGAGCTAATTTTACCTGGACAACTATAACAAAAAACAGTGAGGGGCTGACAAGGACTTTCTCAAATTGTTAGGGTTTGTGGGAAAGGTTTCTTTCCATGATTCGTTTCTTTCAAACACGGGAATATGTAACGACGGAAAAAAAACGAACAGTCCAGCGCTGGAATTTATCGCGTAAACATAGGTGTAGGTGAGGGGTCCGGTCAGTTCACCGAAAGTCATTTCACCGAACGGACGTTTCACCGAAAACAGTTTCACCGAACGGACGTTTCACCGAAAGACGTTTCGCCGAAAGACGTTTTGCCGAAAGACCTTTGAC
>JADLIF010002783.1:0-20762 GCA_016648015.1 Steinernema khuongi | reverse complement strand
GGACGCGATGTGTGAATAGACCAGTAGCGCATCGACAAACAATGGGCGCATTGTTTTTCTAGAGACTTGGCTGGGAAAGTTAAGATTCCTTACATGTGAAGTATTCCAGCAAAATGCGGTTCCAGGAAATTCCAGAACTTCCGATATGTCACATGAGTATGGTCCCAAAGATCATCCTCTTCTGAAGAATGGAAGTCCATGTGCTAATGGAGACGGGAAAGAACAGAAAGAGGATAGGCGTGAAGTGGGTCACAATTGTGCCCTAAGCAAGTGAGCCTTTTTTGGCGGTCGACCAAGGTACTCTAGCGTACAGGATAAGAACCGAAACTGGTAGGAACGACTGGCGCGTGGAATATTGACGCGATTGGTGTGGCACGTGGCATAATAGCATATGTAAAAGAATCCCACATGAATGCACATATGAAGCTTTCTTTACCCGCAGCAACGCACATTTTAACTGCTACTTTATAAGATTTTTCCAAACCCATCAAGGACGTCTTGCAACCCCATTGTCAAGTAGATTACATCAGATCGTATCTTATGTGCTTGTTACTTTCATGTCAGTCAAGCTGAGAATGATGGACAGATTGATTTTGTGCCATGCCGAAAGAGGCTTCTTTGAAGATGAGTACTCTAGTGAGTCGTGAGGGTGACTAACTGACTTGTTGACTTATTGTGATCTATTTAGGGATTGAATGACTGTTCTTTTTCTTGTAGATCACGTTTATTGACAAGCTTATCATTTCACTCAATCACTTACGGAACCAAAACCGCTCAGAAATGCGTTCCTCTGAATCCTAGCAAGCATCCATCTCCCTATATGTTGACTACTTCAGAACCGGTTATGCAGATCTTATCTTTGCCCCAGTGTTCCTGCAAATTAGATTCCTTTACGTGGAAACCGTGTACTTCAGGACCGGTTCCAGAAACTGATTCATTGCTTTCAAGACAACCGAGGCGTCAAATTTGATAAAAGTAGCCCCTTACGACCAGAACCTTTTCTTCTCCACTTCACATTTCTATACATATTCATGACCGAACCCATACCCTCGCGCGGCTCTTGCACTGCTGTCGTCATCCATCTTTCCAAACAAGCTTCCTCCGCGGGCATCGAAGACAAATGAAGCCGGCTACAGCATGAATTCCTTATGGAGCTGCCCGGCGGCACATTTAATTGAGCCGCGCGCCCTTTATGACCTTGCGTAAGGCGACCGCCCCTCGCACAAAGGAACGCATAAACGGCGGCTTTGTTTGCGCGCCAATTGGCCCCCCGGCGGCGCAATCCATCGAAGTTGGCTACGGCTCTACACGCAATTACCGTCTTCCGCCGCTGCTTTAATCTCGCGCTAATCGCGCTCGCCAGGGTGTGACCCGGGAGGAGCCCGGTGGCCCTTGAGTTCCGCGCCAAATGTGCGATCGTCGCCGCCGTCGCCACTCGCCTCCTCCTCCTGATGACATGGCTGTACTGGCGCCACTCAGCAACAACGCCGGAGAAGAGTTCGCGCGCCGCACTGTCGCCGCGATGTCCGACTCGGGATGCTCGTCCATCTCCGCGATAAAGGTGAGCGATCGATTTTTCAAATGAGGCGTTATGAGTCGATTGACGCGAAACAAAGGAATCTGGTTACTTGAGTAAATATAAGTACTCGGGGTAGATGTCACTTTTCCGTCCACCCCGTGGCTTTGGCTTCACGTTTTACTCAAAATTGGGGATGCCGAAATGAAATGATGAAGCCTATCCAAAGGTTAGGTTTGCACAAGCTGCCAGAGAATGAAGCATGAAAGAAAGGACAAACTCTCAAATTCTTTTCCCCATAATCACTGTGCTTTGCGCCAAATATCTAAAGTAAAGAAACTAAAGATTTTATGTCTACTAAATGGTTCCAAAAAATTTCGAGTTCCTGATAGCTGACATACGAATCTTAAGCTTGGACCCACGAGACTCTACAGGTTGATCAATTCGTGGAAAGTTATAGTCATTTCTTCGTGTCGCAGAACTGCTGCCGCACCCTGTATTTCACCAGTGAATTAGGGACTTCAGTCCTGGGTAATTAATTTCTACCGCACGCACATGCATTGAAACAATCAAACCCAGTTTTTTGGAAGCCTCTGAGCATTCTCAATCTCGATTTCGCAGCTTTAAGCATTTTTTTGTGCTCATAAATCTTGAAACGTTCTTTGAACAGCTCCTGCTGAGAGGACTAAAGTGATTGACACTCATTTGGTGATTATATTATGAGACACTTTCTTTAAAGACTGAACTAATACGTTGCTTGCACACTGAGTTGGAGATTGAATTGGAGAATACACTCTAATTGGCATTTATCTTCAACCAGATATCTTACGATAGGGTTACACTATATATGAGGTGTAAGGCGACCTGTCAGGCACTTCTAAGACGGCCCGCCTTTTGCATGATGTCAAAGAGACTTAGAACTAGCCGACAACACATGCTACTAATGTTCCTGGTGGCATCTGGTCTATATATCGCTGATCACCAATTCGGGATGCATATCCATAATTGAGATTTTATGTTTCCATCTGTTCAAACAACACACTTGAACTACACCTATTACCTTTCCTTGTGCTGTCTTTTTATGACCTTTACCCTCTACTTACCTCCAGAGGTTTCCAGAGCCGCAAAGTAAAGCGCGAAGTTCTTGAGTTTCATGACAATCTTTTATAGATATTCTACAAAGTCAAAGGCGACGACAGAACTGTATACCGAACGCAAGTAGAAGACATTCCCCTCGGAAGCGCCCCCACGCTGGGCGACTTCAAACGCTCCCGACCCAAGTTCGCCTTCTTCAAAGCCTACTGCCTCGCCTATGAGGAGGCGTTAGGGTTGGTTCCCAGCGCGCTCCCACTTAAATGAACATGTCCGACTTTTAGAACCAATGTTCGGATTGAACTTGACGGAAACAGCGACGAGTTGGTGAAGAACGTCAATGGCGAATTCGAACTTTTCTTGGAGCCCACAGAGACCTTCTACGGTAAGTTCTTCTTTGTTAAGACCTCCTATAAGGTGGATGCTTAGATGAGCCACTGGACTCGCAGAGAGAAGACGACTACACGACGTTCGAGGAGAGCGAGCCGATGCCGAGTAAACGACCGAGATTCGGTGGTGGATTCGACTCGATGGCGTCGACCTCGTTCTCCACCACCGACACCTCCAACTACTACCACAGAAGGGCGCGGCGTCACTACAGGACCAAGAGACCGCAGTCCGAGTACTCGACCATGCTGACAGAGTCGTCCATGGCTGTCGACATCATCACCGTGCACATCGACATTCGCTGCCAGCCACTGGGGATCCAAGTGGCCAGTGTGAACGGAAGTGGCCTTATCGTGGCTAATATTTTGCCAGGTGAGCAACTTGATCGTCCTTCTCCATACGATTCATCTTCCTCCTTTGCAGGTAGTGCCGCCTCTGCCTGTGGCCAAGTCAGCATTGGCGACGTAATCCTGCAAGTAAACGAAGTCCCCCTAGACGGCATGCCCGACGATCAAGCAGCACTGTACCTCGTCCAGGCAGAGCAACGCCGGTCCTTCATCACCCTCTCCATCGCCAAGACCATGACTCACTCCAAACAGCCCTTCTTCGAGAACCCATACGCCTACTACCAGCCGATTCCCATGAATCCTGTCCCGGCGGTCCCCTTCCAGCCTCCCGCGATTCCACGAGACCCTCCTCGTCTTAACACCGGAAGCCACAAATTCGCCTTCTTGGACGAGCTCGAGCGGGGCCTCGAGATGAAGAGTCGCAAGTGGCTCAAGATGGACTTCGCGAACACGTTCCTCGGCTCGGAGCTCGTAAAGTGGCTCCGACGCAATGTCGAAGGCATCAGGACGAAGCGCGAGGGTCGGAAGTTCGCGCAGGAGCTCATGGAGGCGGGTATCTTCAGGCACGTGCTTTCCAAAGCGCCGTTCAGCGAGAAATGTATTTACGAGATTTGTCACGATGCGATCTACTGACGCACAGCATAAAGCTACTTCTGCCTCTCCGTCTTGGCACATAAAAGGAGAGCGCCGCTCAGTCGCAACTGTTCATGTCGAGGAGGTTGCACTTCTCATAGTCCGCCGGCCATCCATCGTCCAACGTCACCACTCGGCGTGAGCAGCGCATGAGTTTCGAGTCCCTGTGATGGTGCTATTAGGTTAGAAGGGCATGGCTGCAACTCACTTCTTCCATTTTGTCGCTACTTGACAGCGTGGACACCTCCCGAAGAGTTGATTGGCGAGGGTTAGAGTGCCGAGCGGGAAGGAGGAGACGTTCAGCTTCGGGAACTAAAGTAGTAACATTATTCTACTCATTCTTGCAAGCCAAAAACATTTTAAGGGGGTTGATACTATGGAATCATTAAAACATGAAAAAAGACGTCCTATATGAGAATACATCCCCCTCCTTTATCCCTCACTGTAAGAATATAGCAGTCCAGCTCCAAGGAGGTTGTCCCATGGGCAAAATCAGAGCTCTTCAAGTAATGCCTCCTAATTTCCGTCGGCGTAAAGCTTTCACTCACATAAGTTTCGGTCGTCGGCGATATCAAGTCGTTTATCATCGTCGCATATCCTTTCCCGAGACAAACCCAGTTCCCACGCTCGTCGCGACCAGCATACGAGGACGGCTTTGCGCAATAGTTCTTGTCGTGGCACGGGAACTGCAATTATCATAGTCGTGATCGTAATAGCTGATGCGACTCACCGTTTCTATCCTGTCGAAGCAAGATGGATCGTCTTGGCTTTCGTCGCTCAACCGCGAGATACGGTAGAAGACGGCTTCAGGGCCGCAGGACTTGGAGCATTCCTCCTGAAATGTGTTCTATTGATTGAGCCTAGAGATGGTCGCTCACCATGTGGAGTTCGGAGCTGTGATATTTGCAGTGCAGAAGGGTGGGCTGATTTACTCGCTCCTCGAAGAGGAGATCTTGCTCGTGAAGATTGGCCTTGGCAGCCTACAATGAAACACGAAAAGTACATAAAACAGATAGGAGAAGAGGATCTTACCGTATAGAAGTGAAAAGCAGAAAAGAGGAGAGCACTAGCTACGGTGAGGAAAAAACAAAGGAAGATCTGGACGCAGATGAAGATGCAGCACGGTTTCCGGCGGAAGACGTATCGGAAAACGCGTTCCTTCCGACTTCTGAAGCGTTTGTGTACGTTCTGAAAACCACCCTGCCGTCATCATCAAGAAGCAGTCCACTCACCGAGCCGGAAGGTGTGTTCATAAAGATCTTGCGCGGCTTGGATCCGCTTCCGGAACTCGTTCCTTCGGACACCGGCATCCCCGGTCACATGGATTGAAATGAGTCTCCTTCAGACGGCTTGTTTGCATGGGCTGGAAGTAGACGGACATCTTGTAGCACTTGTGAAGACGAAGGACACTGTAATAGATGGTAGATCGGGAGTGTGTGGACTTCTGGCTTGAAGCAGATTCGTGACGTCAAATAAAAATGAAGTGTAGTGCGTTACGGAATACACATTGACTGAACTGATACTAGCACCATGCTTGCGGTTTGCAAGGTCAGATAAAAGGCAAAAGGACCGGATATACTGGTCCCTGTATTTGCCGCTTCGTACTATACACTTTCTTCTCGCAAAGCCCTATCAAAAAACCTACAGGAAAAAAACCAATAGCCCCAATGCATGATGCCCACACAAAGACCCATAATTTCGGTTGGTTCTATGGTCTGCTTAGCGTCCGCTGGGCACTTTAACGTCCAATAGATCGGCTTTTGTAGCTTAGACCTACCTTCCATACAATGTCAAATGGCAAAAATCCGGCTCCGACCTGGCTAATGTGCTGAAATCTTAACATATATAAAGGTTCTGAAGGTCACACTGAAGGCTACAGTATATTCCTACCCATAAACTGTCAGCCCGGTCCACGTTGGCTATGTTGCAAGTTTCCCTTACGAGATGACTCAGAATTTGCTCCACCTCAATAACTGCCCTTTGTAGAAGCATGTAGACATGACAGACATTTACATGACGAAGCCACTGGGCTGGACGGTCTGCGGCTGCCCGATCGCCCTTATCTCGAGGAGTACCTGATAAGAAGCGGCAAATCGATTCTGGGCCGCGCCGCCGGAAAGCGTGGAAAACAGGTCGGCGGATGTGCGCGACACCGATTGTCGTGTTTTCCGTGTTTTTTACATTTCACTTCCCTCTGATTCACTTGATCGATTGCGCATTCCCGACAGATGCACAAATTCGCCCTCGTCGCGCTTTTTGCTCTCCTCGGAGTATCTCAAGCTTCCGACAACTACCTTCATGGCTGCAGTTCGCACTGCCAGTTGAGTGATTCGGATCTGACCTGCTGGAACAAGACGAACGTCTTCTTCGAACGCGCCACTTTGAGCCTTATGCGCCAGTACATCAATGTCCAGGTCGGAGGGTTCTGTCTCCAGGCTTTATTCCAAGCAGATCGTTTAGATCCGAAGAGTTCAGTTCATGGAGAAGAACAAGCAGCCTGTCGACTACGACCACATGGCGCACGAGACCGTCGGTAGGTGGTCCAAGGAGCCAGCGGGGAATATTGAAGATGAAAATGGGATGACGAACACGAAGTTGTACAAGGCTGTTGCTAGTGGCCTTTTGGATACGGTCAAGGTTGGTGTAGTGCTTAGACACAGAAAATAAGGATGGACAGACCCATATGAAAATCATATACCCACCGCCATATTTCTGGAACGTCTCACATCTTGTTACAGAACCAAGTAGGGTCACTCCACGGAGCAGCACCCGAACGCCCCCTTCTCTGTCCCAAGGGCTGCGAGAAGATGTCCACGCACTGGATGTGGATGTTCATCGGCTCTGCCATCGTCACCGCCACCCTCAGCGCCCTTCTATTCACTGTCGTCTGCCTACTTGACCGTATGGACCAAAGGCAATCGATGCTACAGGAGGCCCAAGATATGCTCAGAAAATGATTCTCTTCTTCAACTTCCGCCGATTGTTTTTACTGGACGTGTCCCGTTAGGTCTCGACAAGATAAACTTTTATTCTTTCTCTTATTGTAAATATGCTTGGTCCCTATGAGGTGTGAAAAACGCTTATGGATACTGTATTTTGTGGTGCAGACCTCGAAAAGCGAAAAGAATACCACAGTTTTAAGCTCCGCAATTCAAACATCGGAATCTGAGACCTTTCTAGGGCTGAGTCATTTTATTTCCGTTCCCCAGCATAGGATGAAGACATACGTAGGAGTCTGTCCTTTAGCTTACTCTTCGAGCCCCACTAATGAAGGTTTCCAGCCAAATACACTGTCCCACGATAAAGATGGGACGTATCCCATTAGTCTGAATCCAGAAGGCGACAAAATGAGGGGAAGATTATCCCATACTCGGAATTTTGAGTTCCAGTTTTATCAGTAACCCTTTCTCTCAGCACCTCATTCATGTCCCTTGAGAACAAACGTTGAGAATCTAGTCAACATATTAAGAATCGCCCTTATTTAGGCTAGCATCAACGAGAGAAAACTGACCTACGCACCGAGCAGAGAAGATAAAACTTTATGGTATCGAATTACACTTTCCAGCGGACTACTACGGTAGACAATACATCCGAAAATATTAAAATAGTATAATATTTATATGTACACGTATTCTAAATGCTTTTTTGTGATTTCTGTGTTGTGTTCAGTGGAGAGGGCCGAAGCACACGACGACTTCGGAGTGAAGGAGACCAGGGACCACACACGACGGCGGGTCACGCTCTGGATGACTTAGAAAGGGCGTGTTTCGGGGAGTTGGCGAAGATTGTCGGAGGGAATTGATACAAAAGGGGACATTTGGTGAGCAACGGGGCGGGCTCTTCTGTACAAATAGTTGGCAATTCGGTGGAGAGGATGGAGAGCTGGAATGCCGAAGAAGGGACGCGTTTTCCGGACGTCGGAAAAGATTACGGTATCGCGGAGGCGCGCTTTCGAAGGGTCGAAAGACGCGGAACAATCGTGACGGGACCGCGCTCAGAGCGGATACTTGGCCGCACGCTGATGCGAGTCGTCAATACGCAGGTACTTGTCGAACTCCTGTGGGTTCAGGCCGCCCATGCCGAGGTCCTGCAACGACAGGTTGAGTTTTGGCGGGAACACGGCTGGCAGACCCTCATGATGGGCTCGATGGTGGGGAGTTGTTGTTGCTGCTGCATACTCAAAGGGTGTATCGGGTAGTTGGAGTAGTCGACCTCCATGGACTGGTCCAGCACGGCGTCACTGGAGACGTGCCTCTGAAACGCTGGTCTTGACGCGATTCGGGCGGGAGAGGTCTTACGCTGTGATAGGCCTGGTTCATCATCGGTGTTCGGAGGAACTGTTGCTGTTGGGGATCCGGGTACATTCCCATCTGCTGTTGCTGGGCGTGTACTGGTGATTGAACAAACTGGGGACTCTGCTGTTGGCTCTCGAGAAGACCCTGAATCAGGAAAGGCTTAGCCTGGGGATTTATGTACGGTTTATGTGGAATGATTTAAAAGAACCAGGAGCCAGAGATTTGTATTGTTGGCAAAGAATTCAGTGTTTCCACAAAGACCCTGAATCAGGGTGGATTTACAGAGAGATCCTTACATCTTTGGAGAGTTGTTGCTGTATTTCGTGCATGTTGGATCGCTCCATTTGTAATCTATGCACGTTCTCCATCGTCGAGTGCGGTGAGCCGTAACCCTGCAAACCTCTCCGATCAGCTCACCATCTTCCGTGGATTACTGTACCTGTGGAGGCATGCCCATGGGCGGGAGGGAGTTGTTGTTGAGATGTTCTTGGTTCATACCCGATTTCAAGGCGTGACGCTGGCGTATTTGTTCCTCTTGCAGATGGCGAGCTGAATAAGGTCTTGTCAATCAGGATTGGGGTACTGTAGGCGCTTACGAAGTCGTGGATCGAACCAGTCGGTCGTCTTGGTGATGTGGTTTATGAAGTACACTTCGCCATGAGCGTCAAACGCTTTTTCGTATCCTTGTGGGAGAGGCCCGAGGCCGTCGTCGGGAATCTAAAGTGGGATATGACAGTGGATTACGGTAGCTTGCTAAACCTCAAGGAACCATCCTTCAGGCATCTAATGTTAACTTTTGCTTACATGATTTTTTAGAGAATTTTCTGGTCTTAACGCAGTCTTAGATCCAGCATGTCCAGCTTTCAAATTCCCAAATCACTACTGAAACTTACATTTGTTGAAGAAGGTGTCTGGGAAATCGGCTGGTTGTACATCTGCTGCTGCATCATTTGCTGCTGCGAGTAGGTCGGGTCCGAAAGGGTCATCGCCTCAAGCGACTTGCTCCTCCCGCGGGAGGAGGTTTCCCAGTAGGGTCCCTGTTTCGCGGCCATTTGACTAAAATGACGGGACAAGTTAGGATGAGCAAACCCTATGTTGGAAACTAAAGGATCGGTGCCTTGCCTTTTGCAAAGATGGACTCACAAAGGCGCAAGAGCACTCACCTGTCCATGAAAAACTGCGGATTCGATTGAGAAACCGGGAAGGAAACGCCGGCTTCTGGGAACTGGCCAAGATCGCAACTCTTGTACTCCCTATGGCAGGGCTCCGTCGCGCCAAATCCACTATTGACCAGGTCACTCGTCGACGTCGCGCCCACCGTGTTCAAGGACTTGCTGTGTGCGTGGTGCACCCCTCCAGGGGCCAGTTTGGACATCGAGCTCTGCTGGGGATGCTCCTGGTTGATGAGCGCCGGCGCGCTTATCTGCCGCGAGTGGAGACACGAGCTGTAGACGACGTTTCCCGTCGCGGGACTCAGCGTCTGCCTGCTCGAGTGGAAGCCGTCGTCGCTGGATCCTTCGCGTGAGTGCCCCACGGAGGAGTTCCGCGACTTGCTCTTGCTCGGTGGGTGGTAGTAGGAGACGGGAAACGAGCTTCCCTGCTGGAAAAGGTGCGGTTAGGCTTAGAAAGAGAATTTCAAGAAAAATTAAAGGAACCTTAGCTGGAAAAGGTACTCAAAATCACTCAAAAGAAATTGCTGTTCGGCATCACAGACCAAAGGCAAAGCAACCTCAGTTTTCTCCATTGAACGACCACTTATCTTCAAGATAATCGCACCCTGGATAAGACTACGGTAGAAGATCGAGCGGTCTCCTAACCAGCAAGCAAGCAACCTCTATGATTGGAAAATTGCGTGCCTTATTATTAATGTGCGCTCCTGACAGATATAGAATCGCGTGAAGCGAATGGTGCCAATTTTCTTGGTTGATACTGATACTAGTGTTCAAAAGTCCAAAGAAATGCGTGAAACTGTGATCTTATAGTCATGTCAATCCTCTATATCCTCTAATCCATCTTATAGTCATGTCAATCATTCCAGTTTCCCAAACTCAACATCAAACCTTGCTCAGATCTTATAAAGTGGGACGGTTTAGCTTATGAACCCGATGAGGCTACAGTTCTTAAAAAAAACGCTTTTAGATTGCCCGCACCAACTAAGGCACCGTCTTTGCGAAACTGCTTCTTGCACAAAGAAAACCCTTAACTAAGGAAAAAGAGAGCCACTCACCGGTTTCCTGCTGTACTGTCCAGTGGGCGGATGCTTGACCACCTTGAACAGCTCGTCGATGGACTGTTCCGGGTTGTCCACCATCGTGATCTGCACGTGGTTCTGCAGCCGCTTCGCCGACTCGACCTTCTTCCTCGTCGCCATCGCGGCCCGCCTGGAAATGGTCGTCGTGTTCACGCTCTGCCGACGGGCTCCCGCTCGCCGCTCACGCCCTGCTTGGCGACAGCGCGGCGCCCTCCCCGCCGCGCTTTAATTGGCACCTCGCCGCGCACGCGATCGTACTCCGCCTGAGGGGATACGGTAGGGCGCGATTTATGTCCGCGCCGAGCCGAAATGGACGCTTTTCGAGAAACACGCGAATTGCAATTATCGCGAAATGCCGACAGCGCCTACTCGATTCTATTAGGCGCGGAACAGGTTCCGCGCGGCTCCCGACCGCTCCCGACAGCCAAGGAGGAAGCGAAGAAGGAAGAGGCGCAGCTGGAAAGTACGCAAAGTGCAGAAGGGTAGTAAAAGGGAGTTAAGTTGTAACGGCGGAAATGGGCGAGCGAGTGGACGGTTGGAGAAGCGGTGCAACACGGGGGCTCGTTCATCGGCGGAGGTCATGACAGAGCCAATTAGGGGCTCTTGGACCTCGCAGGGAGGGAAGCGTGACGTCTCAATTTGCACGATGGGGAAGACGGCTTTTGAGGGGTTCACGTGGGTGCAAGTAGAGGAACTTATTTAGGAATCTAGGCCTGCTGAGAAGGAGACCTTCAAGTTCTTTCCTCGTTAGCGGTTTTTAAGGAAATCGCAGAAGACTTTAAACGAGGATGTGGTGGAGAACTCTGTAAAATGCACGCTCCTCCGAGACTACTTCCTTGTTTTTTAATGCTTTGTAAATCTTTGGTCTTCTGATTTCTCTCGCCCTAACAGACAAGAAAGTGCAATTCAAAGCCGGTTGGAAATTCCGAATCCGTCATGTAACGCGGACCCCAAAATATCCACTGATAAAGTAAGATGATAAGGAAGACAGGAAACGACTTGATGTGAATCTTCACCCTCGGGAGGATAACAAGGGCGAGAATTACAGCAACAATAGAAGGTTCAGTGGACCCGCTCGTGATAGGAACAGAGTACACGCATTACCGCGTAGGATAGATTATACCAAGCCATCATAGATAAGTGCTACCTAATGGTACCAACAGTACCATCCTTCAGCTTACAATCAAACTTTCCTTGCAATTCATCAAGTCCATTCGATCTCAAAAGGAGATGAACCGAAAAAGAACCGATGAATAGACGCACTTTAAAAGCACTAATGCACTAATACGTGCTGCAGATGGAAGATCGGGGATAGTCACAAGTGATGACGTCAGCATGATTTGTGTAGTTTGTCTCTGGAGACTTTAGAGGTTCATTAAACGGTTCCATCGATTGTTTCTTCCTTTAGTGGTTGGTAAAATCGATCGGACAATAAGCCTCTTCTATTTTAATGCCCTAAGCATTCAACTTGTGAACAAGCAGTATTCTTAAGCATGATGATATGGATTTAATTCCTTGTAACTACATTTGTTCCGTCCTATTATCTAGAAATGCTAAACGTAGCCGTACACTACAGCTCTGCTTGAGTAAAATCGTCCTGTAAAAGTACCCCTGGAGGATATAGCCTATCCATTTCTAGGACCACATATTTCCAGAACCCTATCTTTAAGATTCCACAAGCAGCGTTTATGTTCCGTGTCCCTAACTCCGGGTCTACTGACCTCCTAGACCTCATGTACTTTAAATAACATGTTTTCTACAAGGAACTTACAAGAAAATAGTCACATCACCCCGGGATACCCTCACCATGGTTAACAAATTCGACCGAGGGTTATCAGAGACCCTAGAGCAGAGCATAAATAAAAAAACAGAACACAGGGCCAAAACAGCCGGAAGCCGAGCCCTTGGGCGCTATCACGAAGGCTACGAACGGCCTCAGATAAAGCGACGACGGCGACGAACAAAAACACAACAACACACGTCTAAGCGAAGCACACGACACCGGCGTCGTACGATTATTGCAACACACGCGCCTAGGGGCGCCGCCGCGCCGCCGCTATCAGATCAATCGCACAACAAAACATCGCCGCCGCCGCGGACCCTTCCGGCCGCTGGCTCGTTCAGCTCGCCTCCGGTGGTGATAAGGAGATAAAGGCGCTCGCGTCACCGCCGCCACCTAACGGACCTTCGTCGAGCGCATTAGTCAGCGGCGGCGCACCTGCAAATGACCTTTGCGACCGCCGCCGGCGAGATTAGAATCTCGGGGCGCGGACGACCTCGCCAATCGGAATTGATCAGCTGAAGAACGGCGCGGATATGACTGACAGCGGCGCTGGCCAATTGGGAAGGAGGATATTAGTTTCCACCTATGTTCCTATTTCTTTGGAATCCACCGGCGTTGACCAGGAAGGGTAAGGTGACTAACAAAGGAGGTGGCTATTCTTAGGAGATCATCATTCTAGGTTTATTTGCAAATATTGGCAATATGTTTTTATTTTATTTGTGGAAAATGCTGATTTTGACCGAGAATACTTGGGGATAAATAAAAGGATCGGTGAGGGTGATCGACACTTTAATATATTTTTACATTTTTTTGCTTTACAGAGTGAGCTAGCAGTGGATACAGCCATAAAGCTAGTGCGAAATACCGCTGAAATGGTGCTGGATTACCCTGATCGCGCACGTGAATACGGTAAAAGTCTTGCCAAGAGGAAGCCAGAATCAAGACGACTGGTTTGTCAAGGATTGTTTTCTCAGTGGTGAAATTAAAAATGTCGGGGTTTCTTCCTTCTTTCTACAAAACAGTGAGCAATTTCACAATGCATGGCTTACAAAATACAGCATATGCTGCTACTAGAACGCCAGTAAGCGTGGAACCTTTGCTAGTACTTCCTATATCACTTTAGAATATTTATTGCACATCTTCCTTTCCCAGAATACTTCAGAGCCATGACAAATTTTGTTAAACATTTAAATAAAGAGCATCTAGACGATAAAATTAAACAGCGTTTTGAAATTAAGCAGCTCCTACTAACAACAGGCCCACCCTGGCCATTAGAAATGGTCTTCATCGGAGAAGCGGCGGTGCTGGAAATAGCACAGACCAGAGCAAAGGTCGCGAGAGATGAGTGGTGGAGGCACGGAAGGATTACGGTGTGGTCGGCGGAGGGAGAGATATTCAAATGATGGCCCTGGAGTGGGGTAAGTGTCTTTGCATGACTAAGAGGTGGGTGGTGGTGATGAGACTCTCTTCATGTGTGCTTTGTGGACCTGTTTTTTGGATAACAGGAAGCGAAGACGTCAGCTACGGTGTAGTGCAATGATATTTTGAAATTACAGTATCGTTACGTGCAGTTTTGAAGGTTATTTTGCTTGGGAGGCCGCCTGTTTTGGCGTGAGGAGAGTGAGGGGACTTATAGATTAAGATCCACCAATGAGGGAGCTGAGCTTGGAAATATCACGAAAGGGCTCCTCGACGGAAACCAGCTATGGTCATGCTGACAAAAATGATGCGCATGATAGCCGTGTGATAGGACAAGAGTCGACCCACGTGCGGAACAGTACTTTGCATTTTTGTGATGGGTTTTCTGAGTCACACATCGTCTTTATCATTAGAAATTGTAAACAGTATTGGAAGCGCCCCGTTCTACGGTTTTATTGGGCCACGTAACTCGGGTTTCGATCGATTGATTCTGTGTTAGGACCAATCTTTTGTGACCTATTTTTGATCTCGCAACGGCAAGTGAGAACAAGTAATAAACACACCAAATTTCTTTCGAAAAAAGTCACAAATAGCAACAACAGTAAATTTAAGATCTCATATGGAGCACTTTTCGCGTCAGGGCCATTATTATGCAATCGGTGGTCAGGGACAACGATGGAAACAGGAGTAAGATATAAACAATACTAAAGCTTCTTTAACCGCAACAAAAAAAATCTTATTCGTCATATTTTTCGCCTATTTGGATAAGATAAGCATTTACAAGCTTCCTAAATCCAGTACAGTACTTCTCCAGTCCCAAGATCAACCGGAAACACGCGGTCTCGCGGCACAAATGGACGCGGCCAGACACAATCGTCGTCGCTTATCGTCTGTCGCATCGATTTACACCACTTAACACCAAAAACTTCTTACATCATCATTGCAGTCACCATCCGATCGCGGGACACCTTGGAGCGTGCTCCTTGCGGAAGCGGAAAAAGCCCGAAATTTTCGAAATTCCTCCCTAATCAGCCACAGGGGGCCAGAGCTCCGGAGCCAGCGCATGACCACGTCAAACTCCGGACGCATTTACAAAATGGAATCGCGGAACACGCAGCCTCTTCACACACACTCAGGTTCTTGAGGCGAGCGGAGTGAACACACAATGTTGCGCCAGCCACTTCCGGCGGCGAAAAAAGCGGAATCGATGATTCAGCTTCTTGATTTTCGGTTTTTCCGCTCGCGTTTGACGAGTTCGGACCCCTGAGGCGAGCGGTGGAAAACAAAGTTGACGGTTTTATTTTTAGGCGCGACTCGGAGAAGAAGCCGTCAGGGGGACGAGGCATGCTGTCCCCGGCCCTAGGAGCGGTTTGCACCGGCTCGAATCGGGGAAAGGAAATCGATCGGACGATGTTCTGATGTCACGTACGATGGGGAACAGTCGGAGGCGTCGAGAAGAAGGAAGTTTATAGATAGGTGCTGTGGTGGGTGGGGTGAGTCTACAGTAGAGTATCTTTGCCAATTTTGGCCATTCTGAGGTCTGATCTTCTTCTGTGTGGCTTTTCAATCGAAGGGGAGAATTGATTCAGAGATCAGCGCCTTTCCCAATTACTGTATCTTTTTCGTTATCCCATGAAATAGGGCCCTTAATAACAGTGAATTGGAAAAACTGGCTTCAAATACTCTATGATCGCCGTATGGAAGACTTCTCTCAGTATTTGGGAAGACAACTGTTTGGCTTCTCCAGGTATAGGCTCTTGGAAAGTTGAACCATTTCTCTAGAGCCAGTAGGGCTGGGAGAATACTAGGAGAATTTCTGATACAGTGCTAGTAGATCTTGTTACCCGAGACCTTAGAATACGCGGCCCTGATGAAATCATGGTTACCGTAACTTATTAAACTTGTTGCCGCATGACTCTTGGGGTGCGACTCTCTCTTAAAATCGGTCCAAGTCAACCTGCACCTTCTAAGGTGCAAGACAAGTCTTTTATGTTGAACTCTTTGGTCTACAGTGTTCGCTGAAGACCGGTCTCTCTGCAAAAGCTTTCCGGAACATGACTCATAAGTCAGCGCCGACCGTTCGATCTACAGACCTTGCTGAGACGCTCGCCTTTCCCTTCTTCTCGGGACTAATATTTCGTGTTGCTTTTGGGTGTGACGCATCGGATGAACTCAAGTTTGCAGAAAGAGTGCACTATGTGCAAATTTTATCTTATCTCGCATAGAGAACAACTAATTCAAGAGAGCACTGTTCGCCGCGATCTTTGGGGCATTACGCCTGCAAACGATCATTCATCAAGCGGCGCTCCATTTTTTTGCTATAAAATGTTGATGCTCTCTTCTCGGCCTAATACTATGAATTGGGCCGATATCTCTCCTTAGCATCTACATGGTATTATGAAATATGGCATACAGTACACCGGAAGTGGAGAACACAAAGGACAATGTAGCCTTTTTCTCTACTTCTTTGTTCCTCCTAGCCCAACGCCTCTTGAAACAACGCCTTTTTTCAAGCGGAGCTCGCTCTTTCGAACGTATGCCAGCCGAAATACCGTATCCTTTCAAAAATATGTCGGAAATCCTCGCATTTCCGTTATTCACCACCACGGAAAGGTCAGGGGAGCAATGGTTCATATGGAGCACAACACGACCATTTAGAGATAAAAAAAGAAGAATAAAGAGAAGAAGGAGGAGGAGAAGAAGTTGGACTAGCCCGGCTTTGCAGATTTAATTCCCCTGCTTTAGCAAGCGAAGCAAAGTCCTTGTTTCTCCTGCAAGACTCATGCAAGGGTGAAATGCCATATTTACCAACAGGACATTCAGGTTGAAAATTGTGAAATAAGGATGATTAAAATTGGACAAAAATTTTCCTGGCTTTCTCAAAGGGGTTTGAGCAAAGACATTGACCAAAAGAAAAAAAATGAAAATTATGTTGTTGAGCACGGACGTGAAACATAAAAGACGCCGAAAACAAGGAGGAAAACAAACATGAAGACCAAGAAGTTCAAGCAGCTAGTTTTATCGGCTATTGCTTCTTCCCACAACGCATGGGAACGGTCGGTTGTCTAACCTTTAAGAAGTACAATTTGTGCGAATGCTTTGTAATCGTTAAATAAAGGCTCGTTCTTAAACCAAGTCGGATTCTTAGGATTAAATTTTTATAAGTCAATGGCGAATTTACAAACCAAGAAGCAGACATCCGTCACCGATCTGTGGCCCGGTGAACCCTCGTATCGTAGAAGATGTTGCGAATAACGTTCGCGCACGCCGTAAACATCTTCATAAGCTTTTGTTTACCGTAAAGTGTTCCTTAACGGCTATTTGCCGATAGGTTCGAGAGGAGGACAAACACGAGTGGCAACAGGCTGCATCGATCGGCGCGCGTTGATCGGTCGAGAGTCGGTGGCGGCGGAGACAGGTCATGCAAGGAGTCGAGAATAACATCACATAGTATACAAAAACAGGCGCTGTGACCGCCGGGAGAAGTTCGGCGTTTCTGGACAGTGAGGAGGAGAGGTGATTGGCTGTGACGGAGCTGTGTTTATGACCGTAATCTTTATGAGTCGTGAGATCTTTGAGCTGCTCGTGGGTGTTCGTTGCTGGAACACATTTTGAGCAAATTTGCCACAATTCAACAAGAAAAGGAAAAGGGATTGGATTGAAGTATGGAGGACTGTATTTAGGGAGCCTGCGTAGGGTCGGTTCATTCTCCTTCTTGAGTCTTTGGCCACTTCAATACTTCTAGATGGAGCATTAATAGACAGATTCGTGTAAATTGAAAATAACGGGATCTAGGACCTCGAGGAACGAGTAAAAAGTGTCTTGACACCACAGTCAACTTTCCTGACACCCCTAAAAATATGACCCACCCTGCGCCGTGGTCCAAAAAACATTTAGAAACGTGTTCCGGACCCTCCAACAAAACAGAGTGCTTGTAAACATCGACTAAAGAGAACTGTGATTTTTGTTCATAAAGGTCTTTCTTAGAACAAGAGAGAGATGCACGTAATTTAAGATAGGCTGTAGATAGGCTTAGATTCTGGGATCCTCTATCATAGGCTCCGGGCAATGACCACTAGATGCAAGAGAACTAATTGTAAGGCCACTAAAATTGGGTAGTACTGGAGTGTGACTAATACTGATCCTTTTTGATAGATTTTGCCTATATGGACCTACATAGAATTTCAGGTCATTAGCAGTTTCTTTCTCCGACTCCGCAGATCTAACCTTTTTGTCTTTCAGGTTTGCTTTCCGCAGCACAATATCGCCCAGAATTGATTTGTGGGACAACAGATTGATGGGCATGTGGTCTGAGAGCTTCAGCTGATGGATGAGATCGGCAGAAAAGCCGTCTTCTGATATTTTTGAGGGGAGCTTGAAGATTTTTTGAAAAGATCCGCGTGAATGTGCGATGTAGATACGGTGATAAACTTCTTTAGAAGATATGCTAGTGGTGGTTATATCTAGTCTTCACTGTACTACTTCAGGTCGAGCATGCCTTTTCCGAGATGGGATAACGTTGGAAAAGCCCTTTTCGTTATTTTATGGTGCACTTTTTTTTGATCTGCGTATAACGCGAAAGACTACTGATCGGTTCTAATCAGACCTGGATATCCTTGATTCGATTCCCAGCAAGTCTCAGCTAGGACCAGTCTTCGCTAAAGGGCAATGAAGTTGTGCTTTTGATGTTTTGTTTTGTCGTTGCGTTAAGAATCTTGCGTTTTGTCGGACCAGAACATCTCAGCAGGATGAAAGTTACTCGGTCTTGATCATTTCTGATTTGGCTATCGTAGACCCTAGAAGCTTTGAAAAGGCCAGATTTTGATTATATCAATAGCATTAGGAACAGCGAAGTTTGAGGAACAGTAAAAGACATAGCATCAGTGGGTGACTTGTCCAGCTTACAGTACAAGAATTCCTGTTCCAGGTAGCTCGTTTTTGCAAAAAATGAAGCATCTTGGTGCAACTTAGGACTTAACGTGATCTCTATACTTCTCCGTGCTGTTCTGTAGTGAATCATCTTGTTAATCAACTTTTATACGGGCACATAAGGCTGTTAGACTTTATCGCAGTCGCAAAAAGCTTCATGGACAGTCTAGACCAGTTGCTCAAGTCTAGACAGTGTCTGAGTTAAAACAAAAATCGGAAAGAACAGTCCACTTCCAGGACAAAAAACGGTCGTCTAACGGGTTTGCAGCGCAAAATCCAGAACCACACGTAGCGCAGAAAAACGCACATAAAGGAAAGTTTCCAAGACCGCGTCACCGCCTGGAACCTCTCGCTCGTCGCCGCTCGTAACGTTAAGTGCCGGCAGCAAACAAAGCGTCTTCTTCCTGTCCCCAGAATAGCTGCTCTACAAGAGTAGTCGCGTAGTTTCGCCGCGAAAACAGCCGGCGATTAGACGCGTAATCCGCGTCCGGTCACATGGCCAGATCGCGGTGGGACCGGTGATAACGAGCGGCGAGATCAGGGAGATAAGAGGACGCGAAGTGTGAACGGAGATGATTAATCCGGCCGGAGGGCGCACGCCTAACCGAGCGAGAGCGGAGGAGGTGCGAAGAAGGAACGAAAGGGGTTGCGAAGTCTAATCAATCGATCGCGGCGGGACCTCGAAGACGCAGAAGACAGCCGATGCGTCGTCTCTGACCTTCAGGTGAGTGTTGGAACGAGGAGCGGCCGCCGCGGCGAAGGTGCGCTCTCGCTCGTTTGTTGGTGGTCGCGGTGGCCTCTCAAGAAGACGACGCGGCTGTCGCGATCGCCGCCCGCGCCGATCGCTCATCGCCGGCCGACGTCTAATGGAATCAGTGCGCGTGCGCCACAACGTAACGGTAGTAACTTGGAATGTGGCCTCGAAAAACTTGAATGATTTGTGAGGCGCCATGTGTGGCGGTGAGTCATCTCGCGCGCGCCTCTTTGTGCCGCTTTAGGGGAGGATTAGCCCGAGCTGATCGCTGATGACCTTAAGGGGGGCAGTGGACTGTAGTATTGCGTGCGTTCCAGCTGATCTACAGGTGGAGAAAGGGTCTGTACCGGGTCTTTCTGGCACGTGTATACTGTATAGGGTTTTGACTATATTCGCAGCTTTTTTAGCAGAAAGGTAGAGGAGAACTAAAGGCGATTCTTCAAAATGCAAGTCAGTGTAGGCAAAAAACGGTGGGAATAGTTTGTATATACAAACGTGGCCTGGTAGGCCGATGAAGTTAGAACATGGGACTACTTTTACAGCCTTTCCGGACGTACTGAGTGATTTTAGAATATCCAACAGTCATAATCGCCATATGCAAAGAAAAAAATGAGAGAGGAACAACAGAAAACTTCAGTTCCACGCCGACTTCTCCCGCACAAAGAAACCTAGTGGGTCTGCAGCTGATTTACGCGAAGGCTGGACCACATTCGAATAGAGTTTCAATGATCAGGGTTCCATCCCGAGACGATTGGCGTCGGTGACCTTATGGGTCGAGGTGGTGGCGCAACGTTTTGTAATGGGGCGGCTGTGAGGGAGGGCGCTGCTGACATGCAATTGCAGTGTACCACTCAAGTGATTAGGGTTTACGATGCACTTACAAGCATTTTGTTTCTGCACGAAAAATGGAAGCGCTTTTCTGATATCTAAAAGAGGAAACACTGGATTAGTTTGCTATTGAGCTGAATTTCCTGTCCTCTTCTTTGTAGTCCTAGAAGAGCTCTTAGAATGATTTTTCTGGGCCCCATAGCTGCGGGCGTGCTCCAAGGTTGCATTCGGGCTTGAACTGATCGTAAAAAGGAGAATCACTCAGGCTTTGTAGATCTACCGTAACTGTTTCTTACATATAAACTTCACACTATCTCGGGCCCATGGAAGTACTTCTAGAACTCCCACACACCAATCATTAATCGAAACATAAATAATTAACTAAAAGGCGAAAGGGTCCGAAAGACCTCAACCGACAATTGCCCATTTACAACGTACTACTTTTACAGAGCCACTTAATGGGTGGTCTGGACATGGAAAAGCTGAAACCAACGATCGTCCAGGAGTCACGCACGTCTAGAGCCGAGT
>JADLIF010002782.1:0-23393 GCA_016648015.1 Steinernema khuongi | reverse complement strand
GCTGGAAGAAGACCTTCAGAATGGTTTCTTGGAGCCATTGATGAGGAGTGGCGTCAGGAAACCCGTTGTCCAAGGAGCCATACAACTCTAACCTCTCAACCCTTTTCCCCTCGACGAGCGCGAGGAGGAACTCCCGGCAGGAGCCCGTGTCGTCCAGAGTAACTCTGTTGAAGAAGGTGGCCAAATCCGGGATTAGTGCGATGGAGGTCTGAGGGACGGTGGCGGAGGGAAACCGCTTGACGAGCAGCTCGCGTACTCTGACATGTCGGCACTTCTCAATAAGTCTTCGGATCTCTCGGATTGAGGTGCCTTCGGCTAAGGTCTCGTCGCCTTCGAAGAAGAGACTCCGAGAGGTCACTCTCAGCTGGAAAAAGTTCTTCACGGGGAGTGGTGGTTTGAGTTCGTCTCCGTAAAACACCCCTTCAAAGACGGGTGCCTCCATGAAGACGCGATCCTCGTTGAAAGGCGTCTTGAAGAAGACTCCGGGGGTCTCGATGGAGCAAATCTTGGCCGCATGAGAGACATCTTCCGCGATCCTACCGTATCCACATCCTAACTCCTCCACGTCTTCCAGGCTCTCTCCCAGAAACGATCCTCTCGTCAGGAGGGTATCCACCAAGGAGTGCACGAAGGCGGAGGGCACCGTGTCCATCAGAGGAGAAGAAGGAATGAATGAATGAACGACGGAGACCGGCGAAGTCGTGTGCAGGAGTCAATTGGTGTGAAAAGTCACACGTAGGCGTTCAAAGGCTGTGCGAACACACACAGCGATGCATGTCACGTCGTAGAGTATCTAACGGGAAGTGACAACAGCTCTCTAATTTCGAGAGATGCTTTAGGGATGCTTTAGGTGTCAGCCTCCACGTCTCATGGTCCCAAACCTGTCGGTGGTCGGAAGGGTTTCTACCAAGATACGATCAAGGCACAGGGCGCAGTTTTCATGGTTTCTTCGGAGCTTGTCCCTCCTGTTTGCACCTCGGTTAGCAAAGGCGGCTTCATTCTAAACCATATCATCCTCCCGAGCCCTCTTCAACAGCAGATAAAGTCCATCTTTATGAAGTGTTCAGAAGTTAGCGACAATCTCTTCTTACACAGTGAGATCACAACAAGACAAGATCAAATAGATAGAACCCGGGCGCTCCTTCAGATGAGGAACTCCTGGCACTCGGCGCCCGTCCGCGCCACCCCGGGGAACGTGGCGCGGATCTTGCGGGGCGCGGCGTGGCGCTGAGTCTCCGCGGGCGTCTTCAGCTTCGCCGAGTGGCGATGCCGCAACCAGAGGCTACAGTAATCGCGGAGAGTGCGGCGGAACTGGGCGCCGAACGCGTAGTAGATGATGAAGTTGCACGAGCTGTTCACCACGACCATGATGTTGGACAGGTCGATGAGGTACGCGTTGACGATCCCCGCGAACAGCTCCATGATGTTCACGGCCAACGGCTGCAAAGGAGTGGATAAGAGACTGACAAGGGGGGTTGAGAAGCCGAGGGGGAGGTGGGTCAAGTAGGGGGCTGGAGACTCACCAGGACGTTGCAAGAGATGAAGAGGAAGACCACAAGAACTAGCGTGGTGACGTCGGAGTCACTGGAATCCGCGCCACCTGCACCCTTCCGCTTCGCGCGGCGCATCATGATGACAATGGTGGAGTTGATCGCCACGAGGAGCACCACGGGGCCCACGGCCATCACGATCGTGTACAAGTAGGCGTAGTAGAACGTGAGGTACTCGGGCGACTGACGCAGGTCCGTAGGGCACACGTCGTAGGTCGGCTGGTGGTAGGGGACGCTCCAGCAGGTGATGACGTAGATCTCGAAGAGATGTGGCGAGTTGAAGAGGCACGCCAGCACGATGATCACTCCGATCACCTGGAATCGTGGAATGAGGCTGGGCAAAGAAGAATCCGCCCTTGACGGGTCACCTCAAGTACGAGGCATTGATCTATAGGATGCCCAGGTGCTGCATAAACTACAGAAAGGGCCAACAACATCCTAGCTACCCCCTAGCTAGAGTTAAACTCCATTTGTTTTCATGCTTCATGGAATCGAGTAAAAAAGTTGAAAAAAAATGTCTGTTTTTATAAGTTCACCTGTCTGCAATTCCTGTTTTTTACTTTATTTGTATCTTCTTGAGAACAGTCAGCCTGCTTAAGGCTCAAGGCGCGCATTTTAGGTCGAGGAATGAGGCTGGGCAAAACCGGGAAGAATAAGGAGCACTGGAAGTTTCCGAGTGGTCTCGGCGGGAGCCTACTCGTGTCTTTTTGTAATCGTCTCCTACAGATGATGCACAATCACTGACACTTGAAGATCGACAACACCCCTAGCCCCAGCTCCTAGATAGCAAGCATTTCAGTTTTTTCCCCCGGCTATGCAACCTAAACATACTTACTGGTCTCCAAATCAGTCTTTGGACCCCACTCCCCCTCCTCCCTAACTCGAACCCCCATTCACCCATTCCCGACGTTCTCCGCCGCGATTAAATATTAACCATCGGAAGAATCGCTTTCGGGAAAAGTTCTCAATTTCCGACGTTCTTTGCCCAGCGCCCAACGCGCGCTGACGTCGACGACTAATTAAGAGATTTACATGCGAGGGGAAATTGCGTCTCGCCGCGTTCTTCTTTGGGTGACCCTGGGTCGGCGGTGGTTGTTTTTAGAAGTGCACGCGGGGGAAATGGCGTTACCCCCTCAAGTGATCTCTGCGCCAGGTCCCGAGACGTTTCCGTTCGGGAGCCGGAACGGGACAGTTGAAGGGTTTGGTTAGATTGTTTACCTGGCGACACCCGATCCACTGCTTGGCTGGGGAAGGGACTGAATCCAATTGAAATTTCGGATTTGCCGATTTTTGGCTTCTTTAGGTGCTGAGCATTCTACCCACTTTAGATAAGACTTTGACATCGGTCTCGAGTAGAATTGGTCCTGACACGAAATGCGAGACGGCTGGTGGCGGTTTTGAGGTAAATGCTTTGAATTCGCCCTTCACAAAGCATCGACTACTTCTGTCTTAGAACTCAATGTCGGGTCTCGCACGGATCTTCCCTGATGCCAACGCCTCGCTCACCCATTGTGCTGTGCGCGTCTTGCAGAACTTCTCGCTGAACTTCTTCGGAGTCGCCACCAGCACGCAGCAGTCGACAGCCGCGGCGACGGTCAGAAAGACACTCAGGGTCTGCGCGGTGAGACCCAACGGGAACATGAAGGGCGCGAAGAGTGCGAAGTATTTGGACATAACGGCGCTTCGTTTCCGCATCGACTCGAGGAAGAAGAGGAAGAAGGCTGTCAGGATGATGGTGATGTCTGAAGAAGGTGTTTTAGAAGTGCGTTTAGACCCGTGAGAAAAGGGAAAGTGGGAAAAGAAGGCCAACTATCATAAGTGGACCCGAAACGCACCTGAGAAGGCCAGAGCGCACAAGTAGCGATTCAGCGAGGACGCCATGGAACGTCGGGAGTAGATGAAGGCGGAGATGACGTCGCCGATGAGTCCTAAGACGCCGATCAGGGGCATCGCCACGCCGATCACCATCTGAAAGTTGGATTTAAACTTTGATTTTGCACTAAAAATAGAGAAAAGTAGCAATCTCTGAGCTTCCTCATTGCGAAAACAACTTTTGGCCCTCTGGGACCTTCTTGAAACTGCTGATGGCTCCCCTGGGGAGAAGGCGCAGACAGAGCCCCCGAAACCATCGATGAATGTCTCGATTTGAAGAATAATGGCTTGTTTTCCAAAACTGGGACGAACTTGTTTCCATCAAAAGTTTCTTTCGTGTTTATAACATAACAACTCGACAGCTGAGGGGGTGTTGAACTCTTCCTGACAGGGGAACGGGTCTCGAGAGGAATGTTTGAAATGTGCAAAATAGTTTTGCAAAACATGCTTGGGATCTCAACCGGAAGGTCCCTTGCAACTCTGATTCCAGTGCCAGCAAGAGCTCCCTCTTCTCTCCAGTTCCTTGTTTGAGTTTGATAACGGCTTGGATTACGACGTTGTTATGACCGAACCCCGCTGGGAGAGCCGAGGTTCGACTGATCCGTTTACACCTCCCACGTTGTTGTGTCACTGACACGTGGCCTTGGCCTTCTTGGGCTAAAGACGAGGACTCATTAGAGGAAGCTCAATGCTAAGAGGATCTGCTCTTAGATGTTAAGCAAAAGAGGGAGCCAGAAGAGCATGCCAAGGCTTAAAATGGACCCCGAAACCCTAAAAGGAGCCGAGACTCATGTCGCTCCCCTAAAAGGTCAGCTTTCCTCTTCTCCACCACCAGACGGCCTTAAGATTTATCCCCGTGGCCTCCCGTCTCTCTCTAACGCATTCTGACGTCCCCACCCTATCGGATGGCCTCCCAGAATCGGTGCCGAAAACAGCGGCGCCTCTGTTTACCTTCGGCACCTCTCGCGCGAGCCTACCGTACCCCTCGTTAGTCAGCGCGCACTTTGGCAGAGACAACAAGAGTTCGGCGCTGGTCCGCATGCCGGATGCGTCGCCGCGTAATCCGATTCCCTCTTGGAATCGCCAGGCTCCAGGACGACGTCAGCGTCGCTCCCCGAGGGGCACTTGGACGCACTCGCAGGATTGCTCCGATTTACGGTCATATTTTCCGAATTCTGGATATCTTGTTTTTCTTTTGTTTTTTTTGCTAGTTTTGAGCGCTAGTGATGATTTGAAGATGTGCAGTTTGCAGGCTGCAATGGTTTAGAGCCATTCTTTGGATCTTGCAAGCCTATCTTCAGCTGTTATACTTAACTTTTGAATTATACACATTGTGATAAGACGCTGTAACTTAAGAATGCAACTTGCTAAGACTTCGCACAGAGAGATATGTCCTGGGGGATTCACCCATGCCTACAATAAGATTTCTGAATTTCATTGCGGTTCCCTCCGTCCCATTAGGTTCGAATTTCCTCGTTTTTAAATGTTTCATATTTATGGGTCATTTAGCTCGCTTCTGAGATTTGTTCTGGGATCAAAAGTAGCGCCCCTTCAATAGTAGTGCCCCCCATGGGGTTCCAATGAAGACAAACTTTGCGTGTGAACTTACCAGATTGTATATCTCGTATTCGCGGCTCGGTCTTCTGTACTCTCCGAAGTCGTAGCAGTAGCCGCAAACGGCCATCCCATAGCAGAATCCCTCGCGGATTGTCTGGTTAGTGCAGACGCCCGCGTCGATCATCTCCGTCAGATTCATACCCTCTGGAAGAGGACAAGATTAGAGGAGTCGGAGATTAGAAGGCCGATTAGGGAGCGCGTCAGAACGGACTAGCAGACATGAATGTGGGAATATCCTCTTCTAGAACGCGGCTCGGAGAGGAACTCTGAGGCGACCAGAGTTCCAGGGAAACAGAGAACTATGGATCCAAGGGCTGGTGTCAAATCTACCTAGGAGTAAGAAGCTTTCTATGTGAGCGAGGTTTCATTCCGGGCTGCCGGGTTCTTTTTGCTAGGAGTGCGATTTCTAAATGTAAATACAAAAAACAGGAAATTAAAGATAAAAAAGTGGGAAATGGGATCGTTTTCTCTGATGTACAAAGATGTCCTAGTGAGGGTTAAATGCTCATTAGGATGGTTTATGCTAAAAATGGCTTTAAATGGCTTGTCGAGTGATGTTAGATGGAAATCCGATCCACCATATCCTATCTTATTTTATGGTCTTATCATAAGCACATGAGAGCATAGATACTAGAAGCAGACGCAAAGACATCCAGAGAGTTTGATCTGATCTGTTGTGGCCTCTGAAATCATTTTCATCCCATCTTCCACATTTTAAGCCTTCATCCTGTGTCAAACTACGTCTCATTTATCATTAGTGGGTACTTCAGTTTAGTGAAACAGCCTCTCCCTTCTCCTAATAAACGAGGATTTGATCTGGCTTGTTTGTTCAATCAAGGACAGCATTGGATAAAGAGTGGACACAATTGCAGAAAAACAATTCTTCTGCACTTTTTTATGAAAAAAATAAACGTCACCGCCGACTAGAGAAGTTAGACAATTAGCCGTTAACGAGTTATAAGGCGGATTGTTAGCCAATTATAAACGCATAAATATAGGCATTACTTGTTTTGGTCAAGTGTGGGAGGTTCACCGGTGGAAGAGTCTTGAAAAGCGTCGAAAAGAATAAGCAGAGCACCTGGAAACCCTCGATCTATCTCATTTACCTGGCCAATTGATACTGCTACGTTTTCGGCACAGGTTCTTCGAGCTTCGAGCAGGAGTAACCTCTTTTCTTTTCTAAAGGTCAGAGAGCCTGGAGTAAAACGTTGAATACCCACTTCAGCCCTACAATCCAGCAGAATAAGGAAAAGGGCGATCAGCACCCGAGGCCATCAAGAGCCTTAAATGCAGAGGTTGTGGGAACCCAAACTTGTGGAACAAAGCAATCCAGTCAGGACCCTTCTGGCCCGAGGTTCCGATGAGACTCTTTATTGCTGAATTTCAAGGAAAAAGTGCATTAAAGGGAGGGAGGGGCAATAAAACTAACATTTAAGGTCTGCAGATGGATCTAGGCACTAGGGCTTCTCGCTAACCTAAAACGATCTAAAGAAGCTAAGGGAAGCCATGAACACCACTAAAGGCTCCGGGATCACAAATGTGGGAACAGCCCCCTTCCAGATGACCAGAAGAAGAACCCTCCGGAAGCCGAAGTTCCTGAGAAACCGGACGTTCCCGGAACGAGGTTCCGTTCCCGAAGACGGTGTAATTGAAATTTCGCACCGAAGGAGCAACCCGCGGATTAAAAGTGGAAGGACCAAGAAGTCAATTAATGCGGCCAAAGGACTCGCCGAGTTCTGGCTCGTTGGCATGCGGCGCACCTCCTCCGCCGGAGTCTCCGAGGGGCGTGCGTCGACAAGAAAACAGAACGCTCATTATGGCCGAGGCCTGAGCGATATTAAATCCGCGAAATTGCGAACCGCGATCGCGATATAATTTCGCTAATCGAAAACAATGGACTGGCGCCTGGGGCCAAGAAGGGGGCGCCTCCGGAGGGAGGGGCCGGGGCGGGGCTTCCGGCCAAGGACCTCGGTGAAACAGGGCCGAAACAGCACAAAACAATGTGATTGGAGGGGAAAGCGGATTAGGCGGCTTTTGGCCGAAATTCGCAATTTTTCAATTTCAGCTTTGATCGGAATTCGGAGGCCGAACGGAGATGGAGAGGCGAAGGGCGCTGCAGGCGATGACGAGTAATTAAAAGAGGGCCGAAGGATTAACTCACTTTCCTGCAAGACGCTGACACGGCGTCCAATTTTGGACATTCCGAGCAGAGCGTGGCGACAGGGGAGTCCCCAGCTCTAGAGCCCGGGTTTAAGTGTGTCGGAAAGGGACAGTAAGATGGCGAAGGAGCTTACAGTAAATCGATTCAAAGGTGCTGTAGGCCTGACAAAGAAGGCTGTGGGCTTGAGCCATGGCTGCAAAGGCAAGCCAGATTTGCTAGGTCGGAGGACCAGAACGGTTCTTTGATCCAACTTGCCGACCCGATGTTCGATTTAAAAAAAAAGATTTTATTTCTCAAATCTGTGGTATTACTCCGCGCGAGACCCGAGGAGTGTTTCGAGCCTTCGTAGTTGACGGGATCCTCGTTGAAGAACTTAAAGTGCTGAGCGTCTTCTGGTTAAAGGTGGTAGAACTACAGCATTCAAGGGTTCAAAGCTTTTCTAGGAGCCGGGGACAGCCAGAGCTGGGCGGTGATCGCTTGGCGGGACGAACCTGCCATCTTCTTTACTGGGGGGTTCTACTTACGACAATTATGGAGATGCCAGGAGATGGTTCAACCAACTGGTCAATGCCTAATCTTGCATTTTTCCTAAAGACTCTAGAGTCCAAATTTATTGGCCTCAATCACGAAGAAGCCATTTGCTGGCTTTAAAGGTTGTTAGGTACGTGAGGCACGTGTGCCGGCGTGGGTTGACGATCGGAGAAGGCTCTGGGACCTTGTCTTCCTTGGGGAGAAGAATGCCAGAAGGAACACGGAAATGTGGATTGGATAAACAGTCGAGGCAAATAATGAGTCACCTCCAGGGATATATCGGAAAATAAGGATCTGTTTTGCTTCAGGGTTATGCTTAGAGGAGAAAGAAGTCACTGGTTGCGGTAGATCGGCAGCAGTGAAGAAGAACCGAATAAACGTCGGATATTTTGTATAATGAAAATTCAAATTTTTCTTTTGGATAGTATGTATCACTCATTCGGGTTGGACTTTCGACCTGTGGTCGTGATTCAGGGTCGTTAAGTTAAAGGAAAGATTGGAAGTTCGAAAATGAGCTCGTGACAAGCCAACGTTCCGACTGACCCACGGAACGTTCTTTAGAAACATAAAAAAGAACCTTCCTTCTGCTGTAAAGTCCTTCATACCATAGAGGAGTCGAGGACTGAAGTTTATGAGAAAAAAACAGTATCACGGAATCATGGATAGGGGGACGAAAACTGAGAAGTATGTCCGTCCGATAAGTACTACGCGGTTGCGCACTTTCGCAACAAAATAACAGTAAGGATAATCCCCCTTTTAATGCCTCTTCTTGACGTAAAGAACATGGGCTTAATGTTCCTCGAACGCCAACTTTTCTGTTTTTCTGAATCATCTTAACCGGTGAAGATTTTAAGAATAACATCTATAAAAAGTTAGAAAAATAAAAATAAGCAGAGCTTAGAAGTAAAAATACCTTATCTTATTGGCCCTCTGGCCTCGTTCAAGCAGCCTACTGGAAAAACTGGATGTAGAAATAGAGCTGTTTCATGATAGAATAAAAATTCATAATATTTTCTGGAAGCTAGCTACATTGGCCATCAATATACAAATCAAAAGTGGACATTATTGAATTAAGATCGTAATTGCAATTACAAACTTCCTCACAGTGTTTTTCCACGCACCCAGCCCAAATCTTGGACACGGCTCGTCGAAGAGAATGGAAAGCAAGCGATAAGAAATATGATTCCCGGAAGGCTGTAAATATCCAATGAAAACTATTTCCTTTTACATATCAACAAAGTTCCCGGAAGAACGAAGAGTACATGCGAGCTTCTTGGCGCCCACAGCTTTCCTTCGGCCGAGGACGAGAAAACCGTCGACAAAGAGCTCAAAAATCCTAAAGACGGCTCGTCGAAGTGCGCCCCTTGCAAGCGGAGCCTTTCTGTCTCTGGGTCGAAAGAAGAAGACCGTTGACGCGGCGAGTTCATTTATTACGCCCGTCCATCATTGCCTCAATGGCCTTTCCCGAGCCCGCACGTGAGTTCCGCGTCTTGCAAGAGCGCGTCCAAAGACATGGCAGTGTTGTCATCGCTTTTCCCGGGCCCGAGGTCAAAGATCGGCAGAGGGAAGGAGATTTCCATGGATCTTTACAGGCTGTGAGTTTATCTCATGTATGAAACGTGGCCATATTGGGTCCATGCGAGTTTCTAAACAGCTACACTTCCAACTGACATGAGTTACACTTAAATGCATGGATTGGGCAACAAAGCTCGGATCCGTTCCTTTCCTTTGCTGTAGGAAACAAGTTTCACAAAACTGGGATTAAAGATGCAGTGCACACGAAAGACCTCTCCTGCTTGGAGTTGGTGATAAGATGACTAATTTTAGGTTTAATTTTCTACACGTTCTGTATGAACTTCCTGTTTGGGGTCCTTTCCCAACTGATTTGCGTGTTGTGAACAGCTGCGGAGTTGTTAAACTCACGCACAATTAGTCAAAGTCCAATATAATAGATCGTGTTGGGTCAGCATTCTCTTTGGACTTCTGTTTTCGCATTCGGATCGGGCCAGTCCGACAAAGGGCTGAGATGGCTTCGATTCGGATGATCTCTGATCAAGAGCTCACTGAGATTCACCCGACCACTTCGAAAGATTCAGATTTGGCTTAGGATAATCGGAAAGGTCCGCACTCTGATTCTGATAATCCAAATGGCTATTGCTATCTCAAAGCCCCTCAAATGCGCTTAATCACCGCGAGTCACACGGTCGCGTCACTCGGTTCACCCGAGGCCTACGCCGACACCTGGCGATATTAATGGCTCGAGATAAGCAAGTCCACAGTTTCGTCGATTTGAAAGGGTGAGGCGGTGATAGATAGTCTCGGCAGGTGGAAAACAATGGTAAGCCCTTATCCCCGACATAATTCAACTCAGATAGAAAGGAAAGGTTTAAATCTTAGGAGTTAGTCACCGATAAGACGACCGTAATCCGGGAGCTAGGGATGCCACCGGAACAGAAACCGGTTGCATCTCTACCGGGAGCAAACAGTAGATAGGATTACACTTTTCAAACAGGTCCACAATTTTTATTACCACCAGCCAACAAAATTGAAGAATACGATTTTCTTGAAGCTTAGATCACAGCGGCCTTGCAATTCATTGGTTTTTGGAATATGGCCTCTGTTCAGCTAAACCGTGGCCATGGCCTATCCACTGGCCTTGGAACAAAGCCACACTATCTCACGCCATCAGCAGAAGGCCGACGAAAAATAAAAACGCCGACGTATTTCACTTTGTTTACCGCTTTGGCCGCGGCAAGTCCGAAGATAAAGGCGCATGTGTCGGCTTTCCCACACAAAGGCCATGACGATAAAAACGCTTTCTTCTGGGGTAAGTGGAAGGACACCTGAGACGGAGCGGGCTGAACAACAATTAGCGGATATGAAGGATGTGTTCGAAGGCAGTTTGTAACAAATAGCAGTAGTTGTTGTTCTGTGGAAAAGGTTTTGTGGTGTCCAGATTCAAAGGGAAACAGTTGTGGGCAGCTTCGAGTTCTCCATGTCCGATTAGAGTCATAGGGGATAAAGATACAGCTAGAGGGGGTTAACAGCCTTTGTCAAGAATGGTCAAAATAAGCAATAATTGGATGGTCCTAAGCTGCCCACCTCTTTGACCCCATTAGCCGACCAAATTGAAGAGTACGATCTTCTTGCAGCCCAGATCACAGCGGCCTTGGAATTTATTGGTTTTTTGAGTATGACCTCTGTTCAGCTAAGCCTTGGCCATGACCTATCCACTGGCCTCGGAACAAAGCCACACTATCTTACGAGTTTGTAGGCAACTTTAAGCTCTCTATGTTCGATTAGAGTCCTGGGGGATAAAGATAAAGCTAGAAATGTGGGGGTTAAGCGCTTTCGACATTCGTGGGCGAAGGTAGAAATATCGCCAAAACTTTCAAGAATGGTCAGAATAAGCAGCAGCTGGATCCCAAGCTGGCTATGTTATTTTTCCCTCTTTGACCCCCCTGGCCGCATAGGTCGCCCTCCAGCAGAAAGGAAGAAGAAAACGGAAGTAGACGACATCAGAAAGAGCACTAAAGTATAAATAGCACCCTCCGCCCGGGCTTGTGTCAGTTCCGTGTAATTATGCGAATGTTATTTGTTTGTTCAATATGTTGATTAATGTGTCCTACTTCCTCGTCCGACCGTCTCTCCCTCATCTAATTGAACTTCTCCCCCAGTCCAGTAAGTGCGCCACGCTCCAGAATGTTTATCGTGGTTTTATTTCTGCGAATCTCTGCTGAACAAGCGCATTACGAGAGTGACAGTGACAGTAGCACCAAATATAGCACCCAAGACCACCAAATATGCTGGCCAAGAAGCGCATGGTTCTTGAAGGGGAAGGTTCTTCCCAGAGGACCGCCAAGAAGCGAATGAGTCTCCGTATTCTCTGGTCTTCTGGTCCAAATTTTAAATTTGATGGGGCGCATTTGTTTTGGAAGGTGACAGACCAATTTCGCTCCATTGAAGACGCCAACCTTCCCTCGGAAATTTCCCGGAAAGGTCCTCGAAATAGAAAAATGACGTCTGCCAATAGGAGACTTGTTGTCCTCCTCGGACACGCTCTTATAAAGTGACACAAACCATGCAAGCCACATAAGGAGAGGGGTACAGAAATCCGGGACGCTAGGACATGACGCCGAAAACATAACGCCGAATTACCACAGGAACTCCTGGGATCCTCTAGGCATCATTTGTGCAACCAAATCGGGGGTCATCGCTATGTCGAAACCAAAAGCGGTTCGCGGATGCAAATAGCAAAACATCAGGTCTAAATGCAGGCGTAAGCCAAAAGAGGTTCGCTGAGGTCAATCGTCGACCCAGGTTTGAAGCGAAGATTCGAATCAGAGGAGAGAGCTCTTTTTGAGCATTCGGCGTCGTGTCCATCACCCGGAAGCCGACACCAACATAAAGAGAGGAGTACAGGAATCGCGATGCCGCCTTGCAAGACTAAACTTTCATATAAGTACCCCTTCTCTGCAAGGAAGTTATCCTGCGTGATCCACCCACTTCCAGTGATCATCTAGGAGGGTGTATAGCCACTCTCCGGGGAACGCAACATCGCTTTATGACCGTCTTAACCACAGATACTTCACTCAGCATTTTTTGCTGGATTTTCTGTGTCCGGTCCGGGCACACTGGGACAGTTTTGGCCACCTGAGAGCACGAGGAGAAGGCAAAACGGATGCGCCACCTTCTGATTAGAGTCTTCGCGCAGAAGACAAACAAAGACGCGATAAGGCGCAAATTACGCGTGACATTAACGTCAGACTCATTTGGGGGAATTACGGCGCGTAAGTCGCCGCGTGTAATCCTCTTTGCAATGAACGTTCTTTTTCTGACACCCACCCACTTATAATGCTTGGTCACCGAATTATAACTTCACCGAGGTGGGTGAATGTCATCTCCCATGGGAGTGCTGCATCACTTTATGACTGTCCCAAGTAGGATGCGGAAAAAGCCGACTATTGGGTTCGTTTTCTGTGCGACATCTAATCTGAGGAGATGGTTTACTTCACCACCTTCCTTTGGACCCCTCGACTTATCCAGTACTTAAAATGAGCATCCTCAAGCGTCCAACCTACTCTCGGTGTTAAAATGAGTAAATAGACAGATTTGAATAGGTTTACGATAGTAGTGCTGGAATGAAGCTTAAGAAGCGTAAGTGGATTTGAACGTCAAAGTGGGGAGCGCCCGTCAGAAGAAGAGTAACTGTTTATATCGACTTCTGTATTTAGTTTTGCCCTCTGCTCAAGACCGTCCCAGAAACGGTGCACGAAACCAGCAGAAACATAGAAACAATCGAATTCACGTACCACATCCTCGAGCAGCTCAATTGGGCGAAAAACGACGCCTAAGTGGACGCGTTGCGCAAAAGGATACGCCAAACAAAGAAAAGCTTCGTCGAACACCTCGGAAGACGCACTCCCCGGGGAGTCGAAGTCCGGCTTGCCCTGAACCACAATGGCGCCGGGCTTCCTGTCCTCCGAGAATCCGAAAAGTCCGTGATTAATTAATCGTGCACTTCCGTGGGAAAAAGACTCGGCGGACATTGTGGAGCGCTGGCGGGAATGGAAGACGGGCGCGGCACATTTCAAAAGGTGCGCGGCCTCCTCCGCATCCGGCAGCGGATGTAGAAATCGAGCTAAATGCACTCCGACGATCTCGACGGGGGCACACGCGAAAAGATCGCACGCATTCCTTTCGTTCCCGGGCATCGCCACCGCTCAAGCGAGTCGTGAGTTGGACTCATCGCTCGGAGTTGATCAAGATGTCTTAGGGATGAGTCAAAGCTCAAACCCGAGAGGCAAAAGGCTCTGTCGGAATTTCGCCTTTAATTCTATCGAGTTCGAGAGATTCAGTCCCAAGCATCGATTTCGAGGAGGGGCCCATAAGGGTCAGGACTCCCGGTCCCATTAAGGTCGCGCATAAAACGAAAACTGTCTACGCCTAAAGTCTGTTTTTAGGTGTGGTCTTGAGTAGGGTTGGGCCGAACCCGAATCGACTTTCTGGGTTTGGGTTCGAAAAATTTGGCTTCGGGTTCGAGTTTGGTTTGGCCAACCCTAGTCTTGAGAGTTCGGAAATTTTAGGCGAAAGTGGTCGGAAAAAAGCTTATTGTTCTTTTATTTCGAAAAAAAAATTAAAATATGTAAAGTCAGAAGGTCCGACGGCAACCGGCTCTCGTGCTGCGGACAGTTTGAACCACCGGATCCAAGATCCTGAACCCGCAGTTGAACCCACGGTCGACGCATGCATACAAAATGTGCGGCACAGCATTCGTACAGGGCCTACGTAAGCGGCGCCACGTACGTGGAAGAGTCGACACGCCTTTTTTGGATATCTTCATCCTTTATCACAACCACCGGCTGACGCTCCTGGTTTACAAACGTCGAGGCGCCGGTTTACAAGCAGTCGACAGCGATTTTTTCTTTGTTTGGTGCATGAGGATCTTTGTGCAAAAACATCTTCAGAACCAAAAAGCGATCGCAAGTCTGAGGGCGAACACGGCCCGCACATGGGAGGCTCGCGTGTCGATCTGCGGACAGTCCCGGAATTGCGGTTATCCCCCCTCGTCCAGCGAGGGGTGAACTGTGAACTTCACTGTTGCGCCCGCAACACGCACACGCTTGACTCTCGGTCGACGCTCCCAACACGGTCATCGCCACTAGCCATGGGAAGACCGACCGCGTCACCCCCATCCTTGGTCACTGCCACCGGTTGACGCTCCAGTTCACAGGCGCCCGCCACGACGCCCGGCGGACACTCATCTCCAGAATTCTTACTTATAGCTGTGGAGGGGCCCTAGAGCGGTTGGGGATGGTTTTCTCTCTTTGTTTGGTGTATGACAACCTTTTTTCGGCGTTTATTTCGTGGTGGGACCGAGTATGGTAGTGCTCGACTGCTTTGCACTCACATAATCCTGATAATTGTTGTGTTAGTGGAGTTTTGATGTTGGCTTGGGATGGTAAGATGATGATGGCACTACCAATGTGGTCGTTGTGGGACGAAATCACATACAACCCTATGATCTGGACCAGCAGCACCGCAGATTGTAGGCATCTTATTTAAGTGGCTGTGTAGCGCTCTAATACGCAATGAAGCTTGAGAATCTTCCCAGTTCAGAATTCTACCTTGTCAATCAGAAGCCAAGCAGCAGCAACACGGAAGTCATTACAAGACTCCTGTGGGCCGCGACGGCGATAAATCACACAAGTATCGACGGAGAACAAATAGTAGATTTGCAAAAAGGCGATTTGCGCGCATAAATCACGTCAGGATGAAGGGATCTGGGCCAAGTAAGTCCTCGTGATTTATGAAAACCAGAGAGCAGAGCCAAGAAGGCCGTTAAGGGTGCAAAGTGTTCGCTACAAAGAGGGCTTGCATTAGGGTCAATAAGCGTACTTCTTATGCGAAATGAGTCACATTTTTGTGGTCAGACTGTGCTCCGGTGAACCAAGAAGAACTACAGGCTTGTTCATAGTCTCGAGCTCGAGCAATGTGATCTTAAGGCTTAAGCACCTGAGCTGTAATCTGAGCCAACAATAAGTATCGTTTTAGCGTTGCGTTCACTCCTTTTGGTGATCATAGATGAAACAAAGACCGCAACACCCTCATGTCTTCCTTCTTTGCGGACTCAATCCTATGGCCATACCCCAAAGCCTAGGAACGAAAAAGACATAAGCTCAAAAAAGGTCAAACCGGACAGCGGACGTCGTCGATCGTTGCAGGACCAGCGAACGTTAAGGGGAAGCCGCGGAGGCGTCGTTCCACGTCACATCGTCATCGCCGTAAGCGGTGCTATTATGTTTGCATTCGGGTACTTAAGTGCCGGTTTTTGGACATGGATAGGGGGCCTTTCGGATGTCATGCTTTAGAGCGGCTTCGTCGTGTGTGGTCAGATCAGCTCGAACTTTCCAAGGAATTGAGGAGAAACCTTCGGAACTAATAGAAAAAAGGAGAGCAGTTGATTTCAGCACATTAACTAGTAGTTTTAAGGTATCCGTCTTGCATTGGGTTGATTGGCGGTGAAAACGATAGATTTAGGGCTGTTGCTCACGGTGGGCATGGTCTCAAAAGGAACAACCGAAGGAGTAGTTGGTGGCTTAACCGACTTCAATGACGTTATGGACACCAATATCAGCACTATCAGCACCGAAGCTTGAGCTTCTCGACCTGAAAAACCGAGCCGGCTCGAGACTCGGTTAGAAACTCGTTTCGGGACCGATTCTGGATCTCTTATTGCCACAAATTTGAGCTTTTATATCAGAGATCAACACATTTAACTTGTTGGCTCACTGAGCCTCCGCCAGCAGACGTTTCGGTTGAGCAAACTCGAATCAAATGAGCTGAATTTGGCTTGAATTCGATGAGCAAAGTTCTAAGTTCTATAAGGAGCCGGGAGCAGTGGAGCTGCGACACCCTCGCACAAAACAACAATAGCCACAGCATGTCAAGTGGCCGGATTGGGAAGAACGAGGCCGTGCCGAAATTGATAACGGAGGAACCGCGGACAATTAATCCGCGCGCAGCATGTTCAAAACAGCCTCAAGTGCCCATAAAACATTCATTAAACGTGTCTAGCCTCTTTTCGAAAAACATGACAAGTTTCGTGGTTTGAAGGCGGGGGTGGCTGACTTCTAGCTCTAGTGCAGGTTAGGCACTCTTGTCCGCCATTGAGGACCTCAGTGATGTTGCCCCACACGCCTAGAGCCACCAACCAAGCCTAGCCAGCAAACAAGGTCACTAGCGACAGAGGACAATGGAGAATCGACAGCCAAGAATGGACTTCCGGACAAGTACTTTGAAATACTTCAAAATTGGGATATCAGGGGACGTTTTACACAAAAAGGCAGCTTTTCTTCACGACTCCAATGAAGGTTACAGCCTTTCTGATCTCCTGTGAACCAGAAGGAAACGAGGTTGTAAACGTAGGCGTTGGCCTTGGATTCTATCCTAATCCGGTTGGTTTCTCAGGCTCCTGAGAAGGGAAGCGGATGGCTGGAATCGACACCGCAGATTAAGAAGAACCTTCCAAGATGCAAAGTGATCCCTGGCTTCAGATTTCCGTTGTTTGGTGTCACCTCGATCTCTATCCTTCCAGGACTCCACATCGACCTTGGATCCAAGATCCAAGCGTCTACGTCTTTGGCGTCTACCCTAATCCGGTTGGCTTCTCAGGCTCCCAAAGAAGGGAGCACAGCGACCCCCATGGCATCACTGTCCTGCAAATTGGAGCAGTTTATCAATAAATAACAAGAGCGGAATAGAGCTTTGCAAGCGATCGAGATCACACAATGACCAGAGGTGCGTCCTAAGAACCCAGGCGGGGTCAAGGCTCCGTGCCGTCGTACTTGGCGTAGAGCGCGTCGGTCTCCATCGCCATGGAGGTAGAGATGAGCATGTGCTCCTGGATGATCGTGTCTTCGGCACTGAACTCTCCAGGTTAGAGGTGCTTCTACGAGCGTCGGGCTTACCTGGTGGTGACGGACCTGGGGAAGATCATCCCGTCGCTGGAATCCGTAGAAGGGCTCTTCGGACTGCCGCCATGATCGATGGAGGAGGCTCGGTCGGTCTCGCCGCGATTTGAGCCACCCACCTTCTTGCCACCCTGGTACTTCTTCTGCCGCGCGCGAGAGTTCTAGAAGGAGGTTTCTCTATATTCTGTGGAGGTGTAGTCACTCCCACCTGGAACCATACTTGAGTGACCCTCTTGCTGAGGCCGGTGATGGAGGCGATGCGCTCGAGGTCGGCGCCGTCGGGGTTACTGTCGATCTGGAAGTGTGCCTGGAGCACGGAGAGCTGCTCCTCGGCGAAGGTCGTCCGCACGCGCTTCGTCTTCGACTTCTGGCTCCCTGTGGGCGGGATGAGCGGGAGAGAGGGAGATGGCGCCTACCTGAGTCGCCGTCCACGGTCTCCAGGTAGTGCTGCTTGCAGAGGAGCCGGTTCTCCTGCAGGGAGAACTCCTCGCCCGTGCTCAGCTGCCGCTTGCACTGGTCGCACGCGAAGCAGGCCAGGTGGTAGACGAAGTTCCGCGCGCGCCGCACCCAGTCCGTCGGCTGGATGACGCGCTGGCACGAGGAGCACTTGGTGCCGTATTCTCTGGAAGGGGGACGTTTAAGGGTAAGAATTGATTGCTGGAAGAAGCCATGGAAACTCGGATATGCTCTACAATCTGGGTCGACTCAAGAAGTAAAGGGTCTAGCAGCTCTTTGACCTCAAGAAGGACCCATTACACTCTTATCGTTGAATCCATTTAGCCCGTCCTACTTTAGCTGGCCTCTACCTTTCCCACGCTTCCTTTCTTCGGCCTAAATCCATCTCCTGGGTCAGCTTCAGGTCTCTCCCTAGAAGCGTCTCCCCTGGACGTGTTCCCCTCCTTAGAAGTCCTCCGCCCGCGGTCGAAACCGAAAACGCAGCGCCGCGGATAATCCCATGTCGAGATTGTGTTATCCACGTAATCGAATTCCCAAAACCGTCTTCCCCAAATCCGGGCATACTTGGGCGCGCGGCGACTGTCGCCTCTTGAGGGCGGCAGATGGCGCCGCGAGGCGTTTATTCGATAAACGCCGCTTTCGAGAGTTTCTAAGTCGATTAGCAGCGACTAATTGGATGATCGGCGCGGGTGGCCAGGGAGCGAAACCGACCTTCCGTAGCATCCTTTGCAGTAGACGGCGTTCTCCTTGACGTAGCACGAGGGGAACTGGTCCAGCTGGAGGCCGCAGGACGTGCACCGGAGGCAGTCCGCGTGGAAGAACTGCTGGTTGGCGGAGAGGAGCGTCCGTTCCGAGATGCCCGAGCCACACGCGGCGCACATCGTCTGCTCCCTCTGGAAATGGGTGATGATCTTCTTGAGGGTATGGGGAGAGCACACGCGTTCTTTGTGGGACAAACGTTCTAGAGCCTAACAACCGGATTGTACAATTCTCTGGATGAAACCCAAGAATTCTTGAAGTTTGGATCTAGAGTCACGCTCTTTGGAGGTAATAAAGAGCCTTTGTATGGTTTCCTGGGTTTTGCCCTTCGGAGATATCTTGGTGCGCTACAAAAAGCCTTCAAACTAGAACTCCAGCGTTTGATTCAAACAGCCTGAGCCTCAAATCTGTGGTCAGTCTTTGAAGGAGAAGATCGACTCGATAGGATAGCGATGGAGTCGAAATCTCCTTCCTTCTCTCCTAAATAGCCTTGGGACTCATCACGCACTGCGGTGGGTCCCATTGGCTACTGCGCGCATAAGATCGGCTTCAAGGTGTTCAAAATATTGACCGTATCGGAAGACCGTATTCCTCAACCAAACGACGCCCACCTGTCGAGGGAGAAACGCGGACTGCGGGAGTCCATAGGCGGACGATGTGTGTGGCGGGCTACCGTAGGCGTCGGAGGGGAGGTTCGCGTTGGCGACGGAGGTGTTGTTGTTGACGGCGCCGAGAAGGAATGAGGAGGGCGGTGGCACCAGGGGGATGGAGGCACATGAGGCGGCGAGTGACTGAGGGTCGAGCAGGTACGGCTGGGTCACTCCTGGAACAGAGTATGAGTACTAAATGCATGCCTTCTTTAGGACTTATGCAATTCTATGATCATGATCTTAACATTGATAGTGACAACCCCAGGAACGATTCTAAGGCCCTAAAAAGATGTCGTAGGTCAAACCGTCTTGGATGCACTAAAGGACATTGCATCTGCAAAAAACCCTGTCCACCTCTCCTAGTGCCGTTTTACCCTTTGTCCTCATTAAACAGAACGGACCTCACATGGTTATTTCCTATGTTTCGATCAATAGAGTGAATAGACCGAAGCGTTTACGTCTTACGATGGCTGTGACGTGGGAACATTGGGGAAATTCTATGGAATTTCTCCGTTTCCACCTTTCTTTCTAAAGCCGTCTCCCCTTGTCAGACACTACCAAGATGTCGGCTCAAAACATATATTATTCTGTAGGCTTCTAAAAACACCCTATGGAAGATAGTACTCAAATGAGGCTAGGATCGTCGTAGGAAACGATACCGTAGTCGCGAAACATGAGCGCTACGGGAGGAAATTAACAGAGTACAAGGTCATAAAAACACGGCTGAACTAAATTAGATAAGCTCAACAAAACTACGTTAGTTTAAACCTCAAGATACGAGCTGATTAAAAACAAATCCGCGAACCATCCCATGAACTTACAACAACTGTTCGAGAGAGAAGCGAAAAAGACATTCCCGTTGGAACAACCTCATTGCTGGGTTCGCTTTCCTCCAACCAGGCAAGAGAGGTTACCCAAGTCAGGTTACAAACAGGATTCCCGAAGCTCTCACGAAACTAAAGTTCCCATAAGCACACCCATGCCTCAGAGAAGGACAGATCCTAAGTGGCAATGGTAAACGAGAACACTACAGTAACTTGAAATCATGCTCAGATTCAGAAGGCGTCAAGACAGGATCGGCAGATGAGCCTTGGATCACAAAACGACCTCGTGAAGAGGCTTGGTTCACTTCAAACCCACCAAAAAGGGGTCTTAAATCAGCTAAGATTCAAGCAAGCATTAAGGGGGCATCACGATACATCCCATGACTCAGAATAATCTTCCGAGAGAATGGAGCGACCAGTCTCCAGAGTCAAGACTAGAGTCCTCAAGTAGGGTCTATCAACACTAGCACGGGACAAGGAGCAGAGGATCAATTACTCCTTGAAAGCCTTAGCCCGAGGGGACGCACCTAGCGCTCCAGGTCCGACGGCTCCGACGATGGCGACGGCGTCCTGAATGAGACCTTGCTGGCAATTTTCGGGGCCTGGGGCGGCGGCCGAATCGCCGCCGCAGTGATTTCCGTTGACCATGAGTTGATGAAATCGTTGCTGATGAACCTCCTCCATCATGACGGCGCACAATCAAGCGGACGGCTGCGGCGCTACCTCTAATTCGCTGATTGGCGACGGTCGCGCGTTCGGCCGCGGTGGCGCTGAATAGAAGTCTAACGAAGGCGCCGGCTCCGGGAGAAGACGCCGGGGACAAACAGCCTAACGAGGCGGAGGAGGAGACGATACTGATTGCCGCGAGGAGCCGAGTCGAGAGTTCGCCGATGGAGACGACAGATGCGACGATTAGGTTAGGGGGCGAAGGGCCGCGCGCGGAGGAGGGCGCTCAGCGACGTCGAAATGCGATTAGCCGCGCCGAGGGTCAGCCGGGGTACGGTAGCCGCGGGAAACAGAAGCACGGAAGGCCGCTTATCGAATTCCGATGCATTCTGTTTTGAGGATTGTGCGTTGAAGAGACTATCCAAGGAGGTGGATGGAGGGAGGGAGAGTACGGTAGCCGAGGGAAGGTGGAAGATTCGAAGATCCAAGCAGATGATTCTTGGGTTGAAGATCCAGCTCTTATTTGGCGTTTTCCAGGGACGCTATCCAGTGGAACCCCCCCTTTTAAGCTTTAGAAATACGGTGGCCAAGGAAGGGTGGGGGTCATGGACCTCCATTCCTATCTTCCGTTGTTTGCACCTTTTTCAAGATGGATAGGGTACCGTAACCCGGCATTAGGTTCCGATCATGGCTATTGGGCCCTAGTTTTTTGGAATTGTTTATATATGTAGGACCCTTTTAGAGAAGGTCTCGCCGCGAATCATGTGGAAGGAAATTTTTGGAACCTTATCGCTTAATGTTAGAGTTCTTCTTTTTTACTCTATCTAAAGGGCTAATTGCCGCTTATTCAGTTCTAAGCTTCTTCCGCCCCTCCCCCTCCCCTCCTAAGTCCAACATGGTGCCCCTCAAAGAGCCTATGGAGTTAGAACACCTCACAACCGCCCATAAACTGCTCCAGTATGTCCTCTCGAACTGTCCGACCTGCTGTCCCCAACTCCTGTAATCCCCTCTTAAGCCGGCCCTCATGCTGACTCCACGCACTCCAAATTGGCGACAGTCGCGATTCTCGTCGACAGCTTGGCGCGCTCCTAATCGGATCGCCATGCGTCGAGATTTCGCGCACTTGTCCCACGTCCAACCCCCTCGTCTCCGCTCCGGGGGGCCGTTGCGCAACGCGCCCAATCGACCGTACCCAATCGCTACTCCACGGGCGCACCTTGGCGGCGCGCGATTGGCTCTAATTACGCGATGTCTTCGCGGATAATCCCTCGAGGCTCCAGCCGATCCATATGCTCCTTCGCCAGTCGACACTCTAATTACCTGATGTCCTCGCGGGCGCGCTACAAGCCCTCGATCGACTTTTATGCAAATTTATGTAGATGACGCGGTGGACGCTCCGCTTTCGGCAACCACTTGTCGCGCCACGGGACGCAGCTGTTGTTAGACGCGCCTATTGAGTGTTTAGTTGACGCGGAAACTGTTCGGCTTAGCACATGAAAGACGGTGGCGCCGGGTCGAACGACCTGAGAAAGGGACTGTCTTCTTCATGGCAGCTAACAAGCTGGACAAGGGGGGAGGAGGGCTTCTTTGAGGGGAGAGGAGTAAACTGGAACTGTTCTGAGTTCTTCGCATGGGCAATCGATACAGTATCCTTTCAGAACGTACGTGCCTAGGGAAGCTCTCCTGGGACCCTCTGACTTCTGGTCTCTTCCGCTTCTGTATGCGCCTTTGTCGATAGCAGCGGCAAGGAAAGAGTTTCCCTAGGAAAGGAAGAGGATCAGAGATCTTCTTAACAGGCACAGCCCGAGGGCACCTGAAAAGCAGGTCGTCGCGGGTTATCAGTTCTATAAGATTGGTTAATTAAACTGCTAATCGTCATCTAATGTGGGTGATAACGTGTGGGCGACACAAATCATGATCTGCTTGAGGCGAGAAGGACGAGAAGCACTAGACCCCGTACTGTCTCACTCCCACGGTCCGCCTCCGCAAAAGACGTGCAGTCGTCTTATCGGCGACGCCTCCCACGGACGCGCTCCTTCTCTCTTGCAAAGATTGGATGAAATTGGATTAAACCCGAAAATCCGTTCTGCGGAAGCTGCTTAAGGAAGATGACACACTACTGTAGAGCCGTGAGGTTTACGGTAATGCATCAAGTGTACGGTGGATAGATCTGCGTTTACGAAAGCTACAGAAAATATACATGTTCATCCATATCGCTCTATCCACTTCAAATCCCATTAGATCCAAGACGTTTGAGACAATGGCAACCAGTGGGGAGAGGGGAGGTTATCTTGGATAATCCCGGATCTGCAATCAAACACTAAAGGGATCGAGGACTGAAGTGTTTGATGAATTACGAGAGATTCTTTTTATCAGTCATAAAAGCCGGAAACATCGGTTTCGTCTTCGGAGGTCTTATCTCTGTCGCCTAATTGCTCCGCTGGAGAACAAATAGGAGAACAACAGCTATCAGAAAGCAGTCCGTCCTTGTCAGCTTCCTGCTTCTCGAGTCCCGCGGCGTCATGGAGCAGATCAAACGACCTTATGGAATCGCTTGGATCGTCCTTACGGTAATTCAAAGTAGATATCTAATGTGGGTACCCAAAGGTTTTCGGGAGCTATCGGCCCCCCTTATCCGTCTTTTCCATCATACGATTGGTTGTTTCCTCTCTTCAGGGTAGAAGCTAAGAATAAGAAACAAATCAGGAGCCTTTTTCAAAAAAATGAATATTTCTGCTATAAAATTCAAGGGCGTCGATACAAAGGCATCCCAAACCGTTCTAATCCAAGTTAACAATCTAATAATGCAGAATTAAACGGTGGCTTCCTTAGCT
>JADLIF010002780.1:0-10904 GCA_016648015.1 Steinernema khuongi | reverse complement strand
CACCGGAAAGTAGACGACTTTCCCAGAATCTTGTGTTTGTGTATAGAGAGAAATAAATCACCTTCCATGATGTCACATCGATGTTGCAGTTGTCTTCTTTATGGAGCACATTCTTTGATGACACATATAGTGTCCGATAAATGTGCTCAGAACTCAAAGAAGGGAACAAAGAACGGGACAAGAGGGCAGAAGGGTTGCTTCTATGATGGGTATGACAATTACAAACCTAGCCGCCTAACAAATTCAACACTTAGCTTAGGACTTCAGTTTCATTATCCAAGCAGGTCCAGACATGTTACTGCCCATGTATGGCACGGGTCCATGTTAGTTGGACCCTCTGTGAGTAGAGTAACAAATGTTATCTTATAGATTGTCCTCCACGAGCCCCTCCAAGGAGAATGCCACGACAGCGTCATGCCAGCCCCAACGAGTCCCTCTAAGAATCTACCTCTGACACCCAATGATATATGCCGGATTCACTATTTTGTTTTTAAGCAGTTGGTCCTCGACAAATCATCCATGGAGAACATTGCTGAAATTTGCCGATGCGACACGGAGTACCAGGAGCTACTTCCTCAAGCAGTTTCAGTTTTCTCTCAAGGAATATCCTGGTTGCCATCTCCGTCACCGCTGTCAAGTCCCTTCCGTGTGAAATAAATGCTCATGAAAAATTTTTTGACTTCCTGTGCAAAAGGGTATTACATGCTGTAATACCCTTCGCTAAGGATCCAACCCCTTTTTTATCATATAACATCTCTCACAATAAACCATTCTACCGTTAAAGCCGTCGTAAATACCAAGCATACCAAAGCCTGAGTTAAGGAGCTGGAGGATTGTGAGGTTTAACATTCCGACAACGATTGGTCTTCATCTATCATCGCGGACGTACATATAAGAAGAATAGACCAAATCGGAAGGTCACAACTAGGGTTGGCTGTCGACTCTAGATTCTCGAACTCGACTCCTAATTGTCAAGTGTCAGCCCTAATCAGAACACTAGAACGTACTTCCAGAAAGCTCAAACAGTGAAATACGGTAGATCACAAGAATAATGAATTCATAGGGCCATACGTAAGACTTACTCTCTCTCCTCGGATTGAAGAATGGAGACGCCATGAGGTGCACCATTCCTTTTAGGCCGCTTTGGTAGTGCTAACTGTAATGTTGTTTCTGGCTGCGGCGTCGTCGTCAGAGACGTCCGTCGCCGCCTACCACATCTTCGATAAGGTTTTGAGACCTGGAACCCATGGTAATTCTTGAGACTTGAGACGTTAGCGAGACCTGGAAGCCATGATAACTCTCCGGACTCTTCCGACCATAGAGTGGTAATGCAATAGTTCCCTTTCGTCGTTTTTTCGTCCGATGTTTCCTAATATATGTATGCTGACAGCTCTTCAAGATTACTCTTCAAGGCGCGGTCCCTCGTCACCTACCGATCATAGATCCCACCAATTCGACCAACTAGCTACTCTTCCATTTGGACCACTTCCATTAACCTTTCCCTCGTTAGTAAGACGATAGCTGTTTCCACTTAACATCACTTTCCATGCAACATCGTAAAACTTTTGCTTTGTTAAGTTTATTGTCCGGTATTGTTAATTCCCTATTTGGTTTCTAACCTTCCGCCTTCCTCCTCACGCTCGCCGATCACTTCCTATTGCCCTCAAGGACTGCTTTGATTGTATTCACTCTTTTGGGGTTCTTCCTCACGTGGGCGACCTTTCACAACGCGGAAGTGATGACCTCCTGCGTGCTCACATTGCCACCTGGAGTGTGCTCTTGAAAAAATCGTCCGATCCATGAGGGATACGGTAGGTAAGAGGCTGCTGACAACACCAAAATAATCGCGTTCCCAACTGGACAACCCTCGACAGGATTGATCACAGCGGACGGCGGATGATCGACCAGGCGAGGAGAGATCAGGACGAGATCAACACTATTGGCTTCGACGCGACTTCGATCCCGGGTCGTCCCTCATTTCTGGTCTTTGGTGTGGAAGCCCGCTCAAAAAAGTTAGCCGGTTGGATATGTTTACAGTGCCAAAAAAGGAGCCTGAAGAACTATGAGCTGATGAACGATCCAACAGTTTCAGAGAATTTTCAAGGACCTTTGCAAGCTGTTAAATTATTTTTTCCTACCTAATCTGTTATAAACGTGCAAAAACGTCTTCAGGGCCAAAAAGCGATCGCAAGTCTGAGGGTCGAACACGGACCCGCACATGGGAGGCTCTCGTGTTGTTCTGCGGACAGTCCCAAATCGCGTCGAATGGAATTCGCACATAACTGCACACTTAGTGTGCTGTGCTTGACAATGTGCCCGCGAACGCACAAGACGGACCTCGGTCGACGCCTTCAACACGGTCATCGCCTCTAGCCACTACCCACATGGGCCGACCGACCGCGTCACCCCCATCCTTGGTCACTGCCACCGGTTGACGCTCCAGTTCACAGGCGCCCGCCACGACGCCCGGCGGACACTCATCTCCAGAATTCATACTTATAGCTGTGGAGGGGATGCAGAGCGGTTAGGGACACCTAAGGATTGTTCTCTCTTCGTTTTTCGTAAGGAATGTTTCCTCGCCTTTTTTCGTGGTGGGACCATGTGTGAACGTTGGCGGGTTTCAATAGCATACTCCAGGCCTACTTTACTTCTTTCTCTCGGGATCTTTGAGCTCCCTTTGTCAACTATAACTGCGATATGTACCGTCACCAACTGCGAATCCAGATATGAACCCTATTCGGTAAACTCGCACTTGTTCCACAAGTTAAGGATATTCCTGTTAGCTTGATCCCTTCGCCCTTCCAAATGACTTTTGGGTGAGTTGCACACCACGTGACCGAGATCAAGAAGTGAAGACGGGAGTGACGCACTTCGGATTACCTCCGCGACCACTCTTGTGCCCCTTGACCGTCATCCTCCACCCGCTCCGCTCTCGTGTTTTGTGTCTTCCAGCTGTGAGGATGCCCACGCTCGTCTCTCTCCTCCTGCTCGTCTCGCTCCCCGCTACCTTAGCCTGCGTTGCCTCCCAGCACGCTGCGATTCCGGCGCTTCCTGGAGAAGCTGGCCAGCCCGGAAGGCCAGGCAATCCAGGCGGGCAACCTGGGGGTGAGCCTGAAGGTCCTGAAGGACCAGGAGAGGTGAAACCCATGTGTAAGTCAGAGCTTCTCGACATCTATGAGGCTCTCAGGATGGACACAACCGTCAGTATTTCAGTGTGCGACAAGTGTGTGGATACGGTAGTCAAGCTCGAGGACGGAGCCCTCAGGAAAGCGATCGAGATCGATAATCCATCGGTGGGAGAGGATGGGTGTCTCCGGAGAAGCATAGGCTGCTTCGGGGTGGAGGACGCTACGAGCACGATACTCCTGGTAGGAACCTACTTTTACCGGACAGGACCAAGAGTTGCTTTAGTGGAACAACGAGAACGGGATGAACGCGGGGACGACGAAGAACCACCCGGGCGCGGACATGGAGGCGACGCCTGAGCACGTGGAAAGGGAGATCATCTGCTCCGACGAGGGGAAGTGGTCCCTGTGGGACAACGGAGTTATTACGGTGGTGAAGACGGTGGAGTGCATCTCTGTGGGTCTAGAGTGATCGCGGCTGACTTTTCCTAGAAAAGGATGGCTCAATTAATAAAAATGTGATAAGTTAATGAAAAATAAATGGATTTTATCTATTGGACTGTTTGCTTAAGGCTGATTCACAGTATTGAAGTGTTTTACGTCTTTTGACCTACCTATCAAGTAGATTGACTCAAGGAGTGGAGATACATGTAAGCGTTCCATTCTGAAGTCACGGCTGCATTGATGGCATAACAAATGCTGAGAGATGCTTCTAACGTGCCTCATTGGCTCAGGGGCAGAGCGTCTGTCTAGTAAACAGAAGGTCGCTGGTTCGATTCCAGCATGAGGCATCCTTTTTTTGTTTCACCTCATTTGCCTTCCTTTTGCTTCTTTTGGACTTTTTACATGGAATTTTCTAGTTTCAATCAGTTTTATCTTGCTGACTGTTTCTTCCAGTCAGCGATAAAGAGAGATCTGAGAAGAAGGCAACGTTGCTGTGTTGTTACAGCATTAGCGAGCATGTACAGAACGTCCTCCTCTCTAACAGCTCATAGCAATTTAAAGCTTCAGAAGCCGAACAAGATTGTACCTATGTGCGGATCTCAGCTCCTTCTTGACAGCTGTGCCCATTTCATTGAGTTGCATAACTCTGTGAATCCATCGACTTTCCGTTAATCCTCAGCGCACCGCCAAGTTGCAGAGATCCGTCGTTCTATTGCACAACTTTTCCCGCGACCTCTTACGCATAACCACTTGAATCCGCCCCGTTTTCACCAAAACGTTTCTCCGATTCGCTCCTCGGAATTCGGGCTACATTTGACTTTGCTAAGTGGACCCTCGGAAAGGGAGAGTCTCCCTTTGTCTCTCGTTTTGTGCCTGCTCGCGGACTAATGGGGTGCGCGAGGTACTTGACCGCCAGAAGGGAAACAGTCCGAAGCGGCGTCACTCTCCGTCCGCCATGCTCCTAAGCCCTGCCGTCCTCCTCCTTCTGCTCCTGGCGAAGTCGACTTCTGGATGTGCAGCCACGAGGAACACTCCGGGTCCTACGGTGCCGGGTCCCGGTGCGAACAACCGTAAGTTTGGGAATAGCTCGAAGTTACGGTGACCACCGTTCCAGGCTGTAACGCGTGTGGGGACACGGTAAAGAAGTGGCTAGATCCGGACGCGGAGAACATCCTCAGGAAGGCGATCGAAAGGGACACCGTCAGAGCGGGTGCCGATGGATGCCTCCGGCGGACAATCGGCTGTGACGGCGTTCCAAACGCCGTGGACACGGCTTTACAGGTATGAGAAGGCACTTGCCGCGAGAAAGTCACAAGGGGGTTATAGTGGAATCTCAACACGGCCGGGACGTCGAAGAACACCCCGGCCAGTGTGGACGAGGAACTCGTGTGTGACGAGCAGGCGCGCTGGACGCTTCTTCGCCAGAACGAGAAGATTCCGATCACCGACGTCGAGTGTCTCTCGGGGTAAAGGGGAGTGCGTTACTGTAATGCCTCGTAATAAAGATAGAGAAATGGCAAATGGAGCATTATATTGAAAGTAGCGAGTTCTAGGCCATTGCTGACGTAGAAAAAGGCGTTTCAGTAGCGTGCTTCAAGATGCTTACACGATAGTAAAACGTGTTCAGATCAAAGACAGAGCTTTATGCCTAAATGTGGTGTGCCTCGACGGTGGTTTTATCCAAGAACCTTGTTTTAGTCCCATTGATCACTAATACGGGTAGAACTAGCTTTAGAACCATTTATTGAAGGAAAGGTCTTCCTTATACAACAATCCAAAAGAGGAAGAGCGGCCTGCACGATCGCGCCCTGTCCTAACTCCGTCGGTGACATTCACCGCTTCTAGAACATCGTAGAACAGTTAGAATCGGTAAAAAGAGTTAGCTCCGATGCGAATCAAGGTGTTAAATTTTACATTCTAAGGCTTGGCCAAGCGATGCCAAAAACAGGGCAAGGTGTGAGCAAAGCATCACAGGTGCACAAGTTCAGCTTTCGATCATTCTTAAAGCGCGCAACATGTCCGGAACGCTCACTGAGAACTGCCTGCTCAAGATCGCCATTGACCTTCTAGAACACAGAGGGTATGACTTCGAAAAACGCGCGAATAGTGAAGTTTGTGGCTTGGATTCCATACTTCCTCGTCCTCTACAGAAGCGACTCTCCGTTCTCGCTGCATCAATGTCTTCGTTTCACCAAGCCTATGGGGCTTTCTTCGATCTTAAGAAGAACGTCCATGTGATCATTGTCTGTGGGCGCGGACAGATCGACGTGGAGAGGACACTGATGGGCGCCCCAAGTGCCGCCTTGCTCGTCTTCGCCATCAGGAAGGAAGTAGGGCTGAACAGAGAGCTGATCTTCGCGCTGCTCTCGCCCGAGGAGAAGGCCAAGTTCGAAGTGGCTGCACAGGAGGACGTCATCCTACACATCTACTTGCTGACCATGCGTGGACCGATCTCTCGCAGGGAGCATCCGAACTTTCGCCTCTACGTCATGGTCTGCGTTAAGGCTGAATCTATGTCGACGCTGAGCTCGCTCCTGGTAAGCGCCGTGGACCTGACTCCCAATGACATCGAGTGGTTGCTGGACGTCGCGGACGAAACCGTCAGCGGGGACGTGTACACGGTGATAACCGACTTTGTGGACTCTGTCGACGATTACTTTGTCGAAGACGCCTGAAGGCACCGTTGTCGGGACGGCCGAATGCAGCAACGAGGTTATCCTCTGTTGGGCCCTTTCGGTGCATTCTCTGCTGAGCGGCATTTCTGGTAGCGACCTCACGTCTCTCCTACAGTATCCTTATTTCAATTGCCCTTTTCTATCAAATATAAAATCTATTATTTTGTACAAATAAATTATTTCATTTGTATTTGCATTGGGGCATTCGTCATATTATACATATTATACAAACTATGGAAAAAAATAAGGAAAAACTCTTGAACATTAGAGAGGTGAGCTCAAACACGGGTTCAGCACGGGAGACCTTTGGAACAATGTTTCAGCGGCGAATATACTTATAGACCTTCCAAAAGCAAAACTACCACAATTTCAAGAATCCTTCGCTAGCGCGCTGCAAAGGTTGCGCGGGAAAGATCTCTCACTCGCTCTTGACCCCCATTTGGAACTCAAGGAGAACACCAAAGAGTCGAGTGTTGCAGATACCTTTTCAGAGGAGAGATGCCCTCGCAAGCCCTGATCCTTTACTTCGTCGCCAGCTTTGTGCAGGAAACTCTCTGCTGCATGGCCACTCGCTTGGCTAGCGCCCCTTCCGTTCGGGACCCTGCCACAGTGACTCCGAGGAGCACGACGACTCAAGCAGGTAGGATGGGTTCTTTCCTGCTTTCAGGACGTTTTAAGTGACTCTTTTTAGTGACGACCGCGAAAACTAAAGGTAAGAGCTGCAGGACAAGTGATTTAGGCTGCAGCTGTGCCTTATATACATTCTTATTCATACCCCTTTTTTGACTCTTTGAAGCACATGCTTATAGGAAAGAAGCTAAAAAGATTCACTTTACTAAATGCTTGATTTCCTTATTGACTGCCTTTCTCAAACGCCAAAACAAAAACGCGTGAACCTTCTGCTACATATAGCGCTGTTTAAGTTTGCGACCAGTGTGGTGACACCTTGACAGTACTGCTGGAGGACGATCGCCACAAACCTCTCGAGATCGACGAAATTCGCCTGGACGAAGTAGGATGTCTCCGTCGCCTTCTGGGGTGTCACGCACCTCCTGAGGCGAGAAGCGTGGCTCTTGAATTTAACCGAGGCCGCGCTGGGACCATCTTCGGGGAAGCGGACGACTTCGTGCTGGCGGAACTCGCTTGCGAAGGTGGACAGTGGGTGCTTGCAACCGCGGTGGATGAAGAAAACCCGATAAGGATTGTTTCCTGCTTGGTGGTGCCTCCAGAAGAAGGTGAGTGATTCCGGTGAGTTGAGGATTTTGACCACCATCAGTTGGTTCGTTTTGGGCCTGCCAGCTCCCCTCAAACAGGAACTTTACTTGTTATTCGGCTTGGAAATTCAAAAGTGAGCTATTAAACTTCCAGCGACGACTCTGACCACAACCACCACTCCTACGACCACGACCTCCACTACGACACCTTCCACAACCACTTCGCCTCCTACTACAACAACGACCTCGACCAGCAGTAGGATTTAATGCAGGCTTGTATGGAAATGCTTCTTCTTAGGCACAAGTACCACAACAACGATATCCACGACCCGGACGACGACTACGACTCCCACCACGACAACCACCACTCCTACCACTACAACGACACCTACCACGACAACTACCAGTAAATCTGCAAACCCAAAGAACATTACTAATGATTTTAGCGCCCACCACGACCAAGCCGACCACGACCACAACCACAAGTAGGTCATTTTCCGTGTGTAAAAATGACAGTAGATGGTCAAGCGAAATAGAGGAGGGCGCATTGCTTGAGATATATGTAGTACAAACTTCTACTCTGCCATACACAGCTGTAGTTACTGTGGCTCCTTAACAATAGAGCCACGACTTACCGCCGGCGACAGCAGGAACCCCTCTTTGATCTCTGTGGCGGTTTGTCGTGGGCTAATGTTAGATCACAAGTTATTTTAAACCAAAATTCCAGTGACAACGACGACTCCTACCACTACAACCTCGAGTACCAGTAAGTGACAATTTAGACTCGGACAAAAACGTTGCTTTCAGGAACCAGTACTACCACCACGACTCCCACCACTACGACTACTCCTACGACCACAACGTCGGCCACCAGTAGGCGTACTGTAGTATTGTATGGATATGCTTCTTCCTAGGCACAAGTACCACAACAACTACATCCACGACCACGACTCCGACGACAACGACTACGACTCCCACCACGACGACAAGCACTCCTACCACGACCACAACTACAAGGACACCTACCACGACCTCCACTACGACAACTTCCACAACCACCACAACCTCGACCACCAGTAGGATCTAATGCAGGCTATATAAAAAAGCTTCTTCTTAGGCACAAGTACCACAATGACGACATCCACGACTCCGACGACGACTACGACTCCCACCACGACAACAACAACTCCTACCACGACAACCACCAGTAACATTGGCCTGCATCTTATTATCCCTCCTTATGGTTTCAGCCACCACCACAACGAAACCGACTACGACAACGTCTACAACAAGTAGGTCCTATCTGGCGAACTTCTTTGCTTATGTATAGCACACTTCTTCCAGCGACGACAACGACCGCAGCTCTGGAAAGAAGTAGGACAGTAGAAGACCTTATATATCTCCAAATCTGTTCTAGAATGTGAGACCTGCGGTGACTCCATAGAATTCTTGGCACTGGGCTTCGAGAAAGAGATCGAAGTCGACAGGACGGCCCCGGCAGCGGATGGGTGTCTCCAGAGGACCATCGGGTGCTTTGGCGTGGAAGACCCTACGGACACCAATTTGGTGGTGAGTTTAAGGGCCAGTCACAGTTCAACTCCTTAAACTCGAATCTTGGGTTTCTAAATCCCTAGAGTTTATGCCAGAGTGGCCCTGTGGTGCCTTGTTAATTAAGCGAAAACCATTCATGCCTTTCAGTGGAACTTCGGCGACGCTGGAACGACGAATTCGAACGACGGGACGGACGTGAGCACGCCGGAGTACGTCGAGGAGCGTCTTAGCTGCAACGACGAGGCCCAGTGGGTCTTGAAACGAGGACCCGACGGGACACCTTTTGTCATCACGAGTGTTTACTGTCTTTCTGTGGGATTCTAGACTTGTCTCTTACTGCGTAGGCTCTAATGAAAAGCAATATGAGGAAACCGTGAACATATCCAACATAAATGCTAAACTTTAGACTTAGAAACGCCTAACGTTCGTTGAATGATTCGCTTTGTGACAACAATATGGACTGCGAAACCTTGATGTCCAAGTTTCCCTTTTTACCTTAAATGCACTTGATTTGCACTTGGAATTTGACTATTTATAGAAGTGGAAGTTCTTGTGTAGGCTGCCTGAAAGAATCTGAGCTAACCCGGATTAATTCGTCTAAAAATTCGCACAGTGAACTTCTCAGGTGCGAACTAAAACTAAATGTTCCCCTGCTATGTTGGCGGCGACCATTCACCGTCGCCAACCCGTCATGGACAGAGTCTCGCTCATGTTCATCAGAGAAGTTACTTCGCTTCTGCGCGGATCTCGCTATCCTTTCTCGACAAGCGAACTTCAAAAGCTGGCTTCTCCTTCTTGGGCCGCCGAGGCCACACGTCAAGTTGAAATCAAGTGGTTATACACCATAATTATATCCCAGCCAAAGTTGTGTTTTGAGCCCAACTACACGGTCCTTCTGTCCAGGCGCAAATCTGCTGACTATGTCGAGGAATACATAAAAATCGACGACTTCGACAGTTTCGACGTTGAGAAAAACGTAGTATGGACATACGTGCGGTTGAGTTCAATTTCACATCCGGCCCAAAACGAAGCGTACTTGTCAAAAACGACAAATAGCGACTCGCTCACAAAATGCTTGAAGAGGATTCTAAGTGGAAGAGATTGTTCGTTCCTATGGGGCGAGTTCCACGTGGGCAGGTTTCCATACGGCGGCTTTCCGGACCACTTTAACTTATTAGAGGCATTGCCGCGGACTTTTCAATCGATCAAATTTACTGGAATAACCAGTGAGTTAGAGCAGTTCATCATGAATACCATGAAACTCCAGAAGGTCTCAGAATTAGACCTGCATGGTGCGTCTGTGAGCAAAGAATTTGAGGGCCTCCTTCAGAGGCTGGTGCAGAGTGGTGAAATGACGAGAATTATGATCAACATCAATTCCGCAGAAAGATACGATTTCGGCGTTTTCGAAACGATTCTGCAGCGATGGCTGAAGGATCCTCTGGGTTTTAATGGTCGTGGCAACCTTGAAATCGATGTCCGGGTCAATTTTGACAGGAACAAGCTTCAAACTTACTTTAAGGAACTACCTCCACCCCAAAGAAACGGCCAAGTTAGCTACTGGAGAGGACATCCCTTGAAGAACTCTGCAGTGATGGCGATATTCAACACAGGCTCACGAAACTGTCTCTTTGTACTATGCAGAAGAAGTAGCAGACTACTCATTAACGCACATTTTCTTACGAACAAGAAAGAGCTGTTTGACTCCCCGGAATACACCTTCTGAGTTAAGGTGAAACGAGTTTGTTAAAATGAATTGTTTGTTGAGTAAAGGCTCGGCCACGATTCGTTCACGTCCACGTCCACGTCCACGTTTTTGTTCACGTAGGTGGCCACGATTGTTCGCGTCCACGTCTACGTCCACGTCCACGTCCACGGACTCCGAACAACAAAAA
>JADLIF010002778.1:0-12075 GCA_016648015.1 Steinernema khuongi | reverse complement strand
GGACTTTTTAAGAACGATTTTGTATGGTATGGGCACGAGCTGATATGTGCGTTGTAACCAGCGCGCCAAGGCCTTTCATTTGCACTATGTCTCGCCTGAATCGCCGGAGGACAGTTCGAAAAGGTTAGCGTCAGCGTGAGACATCATCTGGATGACTCAGACAAGATGTGTGTCTCGAGAATTTCCTGTCTAGACTTACCTTTTGCAAGAGGAGACCTTGCCTACAGCTCGAAATTTCTTTGTGTCTGAAGCACCACGAGTGTTACGGTAGCCACCTGTGGGGACTGTTTCAGTCTGAGAACCATGAACAAAGCATGACCGAAAGAGTAGCTCTTTGTGTCAGCATCATCTTCTTTGCTCTCCTACAAACAGCCTGTCATGCAAGATTAATCGAACCGGACGCTTGCTGCCTCTGCTTGGGTAGTTTGTTTAAGTATGTGCACCTTAGGATTCCTGTCACGTTGCACGCCTGTTTAGTCGCATTTTTCAACATTTAATGTGTTTGCGCAGTGACATAGATTACTATAAATTAAATAAAGAGGACGGCAGCTCCATACGAGCTAATATATAAACGTTGGGAACGTCTTAGGAAGTTCGGACCTCTAGTGGTGTCCAAACTCGATTCCGGTAAGGTCGACTTCTCCGTCGATGCGGAGTCCAATGTAGTCCGAAGCAGGGTTGCCGGTGCGGTGAGCGAAGGTGCCGATGCGCTCGCCGTCGACGAAGATCTGCATGGAGTAGCTCTCGTTTAAGAAGACCAGGTCGAAGGCGATCTCCTTCTTGAAGGGGAAAGGCCCCTCACGCTCCTCGCCGCCCCACTGGCCAGCGATCTGCGAGTTTCGCACGACCTTCAAGCGAGAGGAGAGCTTATGAGAACGTGGAGAGCACGGAAACCTGTTTCTCCTTCAGGCGAGGGTTGAAGTGGAAGAGAACGTCGCCATTCTGAGCGACGAAATCGATGTTGAAACGGTCCCCTTTAGGGATGCCGTAGATGTAGACACGCTGTCCGTCGCGGAGGTGGCCCCCGTCGAAGCGCGTTTCGAAGGGAAGCTTGTAGTAACGACCGCCCCAGTGGACACCGTTCAGGGAGATGTCGCCCTCCACCTGCATGTGGTTGATGTTGTGGAGCGGGACGCGAATCTCGAACTCGGCGATCTCCTTCTGGTTGGCAATGATCTCGTACTTGTCCTCGTGGACACGGATCTTCAGGTCGAACTTCTCGCCCTTCTTGAACGGAAGCCCGACGCGCTTCTCCTTGCCCCACTCTCCACCCTAAAGACAGCGGTATGCAGGAGTGCGATGGAAACACTAGGATTACGGTCATGCTGTTGAGGACGACCTTTCCCTCGTCGAAGCGGAGGTTCACGTGGAGCGCTACTTGACCCACGTTGGGGCTGATGACAGGCGTGTCGCAGAGAAGGTTCACCGCGGCGCGTGACGCGTCCGAGTTGACCACTCCGTGGATGTTCAGGGTTTGGCCAGGGCTGATCTCGGAGCCGAGCTTCGAGGTGAAAGGTACCGGGACGGCGACATCTCCAGGATGGACGGACTAAAGAATACGGTGGAATAGTGCATTTTATAGGTGGACAGCTGTATGGTCATATAGAAACCCAGAAGAACTCACCAAAGGAATAAAAAGGGTTAGTCAACGCCGCCAAAACTACATAGGACTGCAAGGATAGAACATTCTACTGGGTACTCATCGGGACCAGATGGGACGTGAGAAACGCTTTATGACTTTGTTTACGATTAAACCCGTTTCCTGCACCGCACAGGGGCAAACACAAACTTCGGTTTTTGCCTTCAGAGCGACTGTTTGCGAAGGGAAAGCCCATGTTTGCTGTCACCTTCCTGCAAGGTAAACAAAATACGTATGCCTATGGAAAGCTGCTTGTTTGCTGCGCTCTCCGGGAATACTTTCCCTGGAGAGTAAACAAGACGGCATCTGCACAGTCAGCGACTGTACCCTCCGTGTAATACCCGGTGACTCACCATGATTCCGGAGTTAGAAGGGAGTGTTTCTGGAAGGGAGAACTCTGCTGACAGCCGAACGAGTGGCGAATGCGAAATGCGAATGCCGATCGGCGGCGTTTCGTTTTTCGGCGCCGCGGGGCTCCTCCTCCACGGAGCGTTGTTTGCCTTCCTTGTTTTTCGGGCGCGGGAACTCCCCCCGAAGAGTTGTTGTTGTCGCCGTGAAATTCGACCGAACAGAGTGGAGCCAATAGAGGCGAGGGACGGTGCAGTGTTCTTTGCTCTGGGTTATGGCCAAAGGAGAGAGCTGTAGGCAACAAGACCAAGGGAAAACAGGAAAGAAGCAGGTTTTGAGTCATATGTACAAGGGTTTAAAGTTCGTCTGAAGTATGTTGAAAGGGAGACGAGACGGATGGTGACTCACAGCGCACAGCCTTGAAACTGCGGGGATCATCGGGAGCAACACACAGTCGAGGAATGGAATAAAAATAGAAAAACGATTAAACGATACAAATAAGCGATGGTTCTTACGGGTGAAATAGGGAAACGACTACGGAGCTGATATCACGCCTTGGGAGAACTGGACACGTTTTTAGATTCCCTTCTGATCCTAGGGACAGAACAGTATGCAACCTTGTTATCGTTGTTTGCTTGATCAGGAGGGGTTGTTTTCTCAGAGTTACCATGTACCATCCATCTCTAGAGACTGTATCTGAAAGCAGAGATGCACCCAAGGTGATGAAACAAGGTATTACAAGTGATCATCCGTGTCTGATATTTGGGTGAATAATACCGCTATTTTGCAATGGTCAATACAAAGACTCATATTCAGCCTACATTGCGCTCTGCTGCACCTATTTGATATCAATAATCCGGGGAGACATTCTCAATTAATCGCCTCGTTATCGGCCTGTTATCCACTCGCTGGACTAAAACTCTTTTCCAGTTCTCTGACGCTGGACTTTTTGTAGAACGTAGTATATGCTCGACTAAAAGAAGCTGTCCAAGGATTTATTCACTTCTACCATTAGCAGGTTAAAAGGTTTATTACGAAGATATTACGTAAGTAGCCAGTTATCTCAGTTAACTATACCAACTTTGCCGTGAGGTATGCGGTGCCGTTGCAAAACATCTGAGAACAACATTGCACTGGTTGTTTTCGTCTTGCTCGTATTATCCAAAACACGTGCATTTAACGCATAGTTCAGCTGTCCTTAGCGCAAGGGTTCTCTAAAAGGACATTTGTTATTTTTAGTGTCACATCTTTGCAAAAACAGTCATCGAGAGGTGTTGTTTTAGAGTATTTTTTTATTTTGTGGAGCATTACTATTTTTTATAATTGGTTTTGCTAAGTATTTGCGTTTAACGGAATAGCCTGCCACCCCGATGTCATATCCATTTATCAGGGTCCCCGGCATCATGTTGCCCAGGCATTTCATAATTATAGGTGCGACACAACTCACATGATCATACGATATATTCTAATTTAGAGCACTGGGTCATTCCACCTGCATCGCGCAGAATTAAGCCTTCTGTGGAACTTTCCACGTTCCACTCGTCATTCCACCACTTTTCGGCGGCGCTGTGGAACTTGCGGAGCGTTATCCGAGCAAACACGCCCAATCGATGCTGCCAAGCACTGTTTACCGTACTTGCCCTCCGCCACAAACCATCTGTTGCGGGAGGTTGCCTTGTTGTTGTGGCGCGTTCCCGCCAAATATCGCCACTCGGAAATCAATAAACAATTAACGTGAACGAGCGTTGCTGGATGGCAAGAGGGTGGCTTGAGGAGAGAAGGGCAACGACCTCAAACTGAGCAGAAATTTGAAATTGAATTGGGCGGAAGTAGGAATGTGCAAACTTGGAGCAGCACTGGGAGATTGCTGCTATAAGTGCCAACCCGTTAGGTATTTTAACAAAAGCCTATTTGAATCAAAAGTCGAGCAATGGAAAAGAACGGTAGGCAGCAGCTCCAAGTAGTAGCATATACCAAACAAGTGTCTGTCGAAGTGGGATGCGCCTTGATCCTGGACTCTTTGCTATTTCCTTTGCTCCCTTGGACAGTTCAAGAACATGCTATACCTTATATAAGCAATCCAGCTTCCTTCCAGGGTGCTGCTGGCCTTTTTTGGTTCAAGAACAATCGGATATTGGAAGCGAACAGAATAAATCCCGTAAAAATAGATGACCAGCGCTGATCTAACAGATTCTCTTGTTTAAATCTATCCTACCACCCTTACCAATAGTGCTGAACAAAAGCAGAGGAGGAGATACGCCTGTGATACGGAAGATACAGATATGATAGGTCAAACCCTTTGGCAGCCGGTTGTACCCCTCGAAAAACACAATTTCCTCGTGTTACACCTTAAATTAATTCCACTCCTGACCTACATTCATTATTAAACGAATTCGCCTTTGACAAATGAAGACAAACCGGCTTCGTCAAGCGCCTATACAAACCATTTTTTGTGCTTTCCATAGGCACGACTTCTTCGGTGCCGACCTCCAGTCGTCTCCACTCTTGAAGGAAAAAAGGTGGCCGATAGCAGCTGTAAGCAGATGTGCTCCTTTGTGGTGCCGCTCATCTCAACTCATACTTCATTACAGTGCTATTTTGGCGCCAATTCCGAACACAAACAAGGACTTTGGATCTTGTGTCCGACCGATTTCCCTGTTTGTTCTGCGCCCCTTCCTGCTCACCCACTTCGGGACGCAATTGCCTGGCGACCTATGTGCTCTTGTTGTCAGGGGGTGTGGTTCTCCTATGCACATAGAAAAAGGCGAGGAAGAAAACTTGAGAAAGAATCTGGTGACCATTATACACTGGCAGAGTATGTATAGCATCAGCACATATTGACGCCCACTTCAATTATCACAATTCTTGAAGAAGTGGGTGAGATTGGTGGCTTCTTTTCGGGAGGAAGCCATCTAGGAAGCCATCGAAATGTGAAGTAATCCAGCAAGAAAAGAGGAAATAAATAAAGCATTCTTTTATCACGCCTCCTCATTGAATTGGATTCAAGTTTCGTTAGTGCCTTCTCGGATGATTTAGGCTTCCGGACACGATCTGCGCCACGCTTTCCGGAAAGCAATGATCAATTATCAGTTAACATGGACATTAATTAGAACCTCGCTGAGATAACGGGGGCGTTTGTCGAGCAAGCATATCGCACTTTATGGACCTTCTGCAATGAATGATCAGAGATTAACTGAAGAGTTCATTAAGTCCGGGCAGATTTCCAGGCCAATACTCCTTATTTTCGCGCTCTTTCAAGCCATCGCTACTCTCAGCAGAAAAGACATGTGGTTACCCACGATTTGCTCCTCAAGATGCTTGCCAAACTCTGTCACACAAGCCATCAAATCTCAGTCCAATCTGTGTCGTAATTACCCCTATATCTTTCCAGTTACAACTGCTCCCAGAACAGCAGAACAGGTAACTCCTGCCCACCCAGAGAACACAGTCCAAACACCAGATGTGACCTGCCCGGATTTGCGTTGTGCAACGCGGCCCACTTGAGCGACACTCTTTTGTCCCCATATCGCACCTCCCTACCAACCTGATGCCATCTGCTGACTTAACCCCTCATCCTACCGCCAATTCCTTCGGCGGAGCGTCGGTGCGCGTCGACCACGAGGACAAAGGGGCTATTAGCACACGGGAAAGCGAGAGGTCACTCCCGCGCACCTCTTGACAACACAAGGCGCGCAACAGAAGCAGTCGTCTTGCAGCTCTCGTAGGAAAGGTGTCCTCTTGGTCGCCCGCTATCACCAGCGTCCCACTAGAGTCCCATGGGAGAAGTCACTTCTAATCTCACATGAGAACAGGGACGATACAATCTTAATCCCGTGATGATCGATCGGATCTCGTTACGGGCTTTACATCTCTCTCTTCTGTGGTCGATGAACAGCTGTCCACAGAAGTGAGTCACTGTAGTTCGCTGACGGGATTAACACGAGGCGTCGCAACTAAATTGGGCTGTTATGACAGAAACGACTAGAACAATCGACTTCAGAAAACGTCTCTACTCGGGTGATTATCTGATCTTCTTGGCATTGACGTAAAGATAAGGATAAATTAGCACAGGTTGGAGAACGCAATCCGGAAGCAGATAGATTGTGAGTTAAATCTTGGGCAGAAAAAGATGATCTAACTGGAAGTATGCAAAGCAATGAGGCTAAAGCGCTAGCCAAGATAAAGGAAGATAAGAAGAAGATAAAGGTAAAGACAAGATAAGAGCTTGAACGCTACGATGTAAATCCGCCTTCTTCCGTGGTAACTAAAATGTCATCGAATTTGGAATCGATATAGCACATGATCTGTCTCACTGCTCAGAGCCCATACCAGCATAGAAATTTTCTACATCGACTTTACCAGAGTCGGATGAGCATAATTTTCTATTTGATTTGGCGCAGCCCCAAAGGACGCCAAGAAGAGAGCAAATCTGAGCGGAAAACAACAACAGCGCTTATAATCGGCTTTACATTTTGCTTCCTTTTGAGTTACCCACCTATACCTAGGATATCAAAGCCTTATAGCCCTCTTGCAGCCGATTACCTTGGCTCCACGACAATGCCGCGAAAAACACGTCCGCGAAAACCATCGTTGTCAGCTTCCGTTTCCCCTTAATTCAAGTTCCGCCAGATCCTCCGACGATTTTTTAGCTAGCCCTTTAGCCGCCTCCTAGCTTCGTATGTTTCCATTTGGACCTTCTCCTTCTATCCACCATTCTACCGACAATCCATCTGCTTCCGGCTTGTGTTCACCACCTTTGCTAATTAACTCGTTAAACTATCGATGCTCCTTCCGCCCGCCATCTTCCCCTTCTCTACCTTTCCACTATCCCTGGCCTCAACATGGACTACCTGGAGCACCACTTTCAGCGCACATTCAGCCGTTGTTTTGGCTCCATGCCTAATTACACCGGTGACCCCATGATGCACTCCACAATTACCGCCAGATTGGAGAGCGGGAATCGCGCCTGAGTCAGCGGAATCCGCTTCGTTCGATCCGCTCAACATTCTTCGCATTTTCCTGTTCCGTTGCCCAGCAAAGTCGTCGACGTCAGCAAAAGCAAAAAAGCGAGAGGAGTCCTCGACGTCGACGACGCACCGCGCCCAACGCCAAAGCGGAGCGCGCCAATTGCCAATGCACAACCGTTTTCGTAATATAAGGCCCTTGAAGACACAAAATCTTCCATAAACAGTCACAGATGCTTGTGTAGAAGTGTTCGGGCTTCAAGAAGATACCAAACTTGACGAGAAGTCGGCGTTCTGCAGCGATTCCCGAGGGTCTCCAGAAGCCCCTTTTGTTAAGGGTGGCACTAAAGGGGCTGTCAAGTGGCTCATAATTACACTTTTTTGAAAATTTAAAAATGCACTCCGATAGAACAAGTCTTCCTCTGTAAGACTACATTCATGAAATTCCCGCGTTCTACGGGTTAAACCTTGAAACTGGCAATAATATTAGAAAAATAGAGAAAATCCTGATAAAATTTGTCTTCTTGCCACCGTAGCCGGTCGTAGAATCCGATTTCCGTTGTTTCTCCTACACAGTGACCTAGTCAGGAAGATTCCCAACAGGACTGCGCAAAGACGGTCTCGGAAAGATGCACTGCTTTGCAGCTACGGCGCTTCTCCTGAAGGCCTCTAACCCACCGCCCGAGCGAAACTCCCCTCGCCGGGCGGTCCGCGAGGCTGAGTCCCGGCGAGCGCCTCGCGGGCGGTATAAAAAGCCGCGCGCGCAGGCCGCCGACTCTGTCTTTCTAGCAGACGCGTTCCGCGCTCTCGCTTCCTCCTTAGCGCCTCTCCTACCACGATCAATACTTTCAGAAGTGAAGAAGAAGATGTCCACGGAACAGCAAGCTTCTGAAGCGACCACCTCGGTGGAGGGCCCGAAGGCGCGCCGTCAGGCCGCCGTTAAGGCCGCCGAGGCTAACGCGCCACCCAAGAAGGGTGCGAAGAAGGACCCGGTCAAGGCTCCTAAGGCGCGCAAGGCTGACAAGAAGGTGGCGAACCACCCTGGATACTTGGACATGATCGTCGCGGCGATCAGTGGACTGCAGGAGAAGAAGGGCTCGTCGAAGAAGGCCATCGTCAACTACATCCTCGCGCACTACGACGTAGGCGATGACAAGACCTGGGTAAGTATCGATCGGAGCGCGCGGAAAGACCTGGTTCATTGCAGCTGAGCAAGAAGGTCAAGTTGGCCATGAAGAGGGGTCTCGAGACCAAGAAGCTGCAGCAGGCGACGGGCATTGGCGCCACTGGCCGCGTCCGGCTGCCCGTCAAGGAGTCCGCCAAGGCGCCCAAGCCCAAGGTTAAGAAGCCGGTGAAGAAGGCCCCTGCCTCCCCGAAGGCCCCGAAGAAGGTTATTCCTGCCGCAAAGAAGGCCGTTGTTAAGGCGAAAAAGCCCGTTCCCGCGCCTGCGCCTGCGCCCGCGCCTAAGAAGGCAGCCGCCAAACCTAAGGCCGTTGAGAAGAAGACGAAGGTGGTGAAGAAGGGAGTGAAGAAGGCCGCCGCGAAGCCGAAGAGCGCTTGAGCGGCAGATACCGTAACCGAGTTGATCTCACCGTCGTCCTGTACAGAATAATCCAATAAACACCAAATTGAATGAATAAGGTTGACTTCTTTTGCTTATCTGAGAGGGGGGGGGGCGTGCGGAAGACAATTCCGATAAGCAGTCAATGTGGCGCTTTGAGAGTGTCAAGACCGCTCAGGGGCCTTTGAATTCGCGTCTGACTTCCTTCTTCTTTGTTGGTGGGTAGAATAAGCTGCTTCCAGTCTATTTGAGTTCAGTTCTATGTATTAGGAATAAGTTGCTGACCGAAATTGGCCACGAGAGAGGGTGCACGCAAGGATGAGACGCTGTTTCTAACAAGGTCAAATAACGATGGTAGTCCTGTGTTGCTTGTTCAGGCAAATGCTCGGAAATGTGAAGAATAACAAAGCGGATCTAGAAAAGGCTTTATTTGGCGAACTGTTTATTCCATTTCAAGCAAGGGCAAAGGTCATTTTGCATCCAAAAAAGAAGCTTGTAAACAAGCAAGAATTGATTCAAGAATACAGCTTAAATACCAAAAGAGATCATTTTTATTCATGCCTTCATATCTTGTATCTGTTAACGGATTTGTATAGGATTCGCATTGTTCAATTGGACTACAGAATCAAGTGAAAAGGTCAGAAATATCCTCACTCCTATCTTCCTTTAACCAAACCAGCTTTTGTTGTTCAAGATATGTTTTTTGAGGGGTTCGACAACCCTTTACTTTTTATTGCTACAGCTGCGTCGATCCACCCAAGGACGATTCGCTAAATCGGTCAGCGGCGTTCCCACTCTAATCTACTAGCAGAGTTCGACTCCGTGCAAAGTTTAAGGAGTCGGTCGCTCTCCTGCTGATTCCCAACCGCCGGACACGTGACTCCATCGCCACATAATATCGTAAACAAACAGCCACCCGGCAATAGAGCGCGGAGCTGTGAGGAAAACAAGCGCTTCTTGAGCAGCAGCATGATGATAACAAACAAACAACATAGGCAGCACGAACGCGGTTCTTGTTTGTGAGTGGAATCGGATATTGTTTACAAGGATTCAGGTTGGTACCGCGAAGATTCCACAGGTTACATTCCCAGCACCAGTGCTTTGGCACTGACATGATGACACTGTAGCCATGTCACCAGTCTGAGTGTTATCGAGATTCCCTTACATCGCTTCTAATCATATACCTTCACTTCCTTACGATGTGTGCGTTTACGTTTATCACACAGGAGAAGATAGCTCCTGTTTTCGCTCCCACGGTCACTGTCCTCCCTTCGCAAAAACCGCGTTTTGCTCCTTGAGCAGAGCGAACCCGTGACATCTGTAATCACATTTGCGACTCCGCTCCGGCTGCGCAAAGAGCGATACCCACTCACTGATTACACCACAGCTTACGGGTTAGCTCTCTGCAGTCTCTGATATGATAGGTCGGCGATCCCATTCTGTGCTTTTGCCCTTCAGCTCGGCTCCGATCAAACAGTCTTCTGGTTCGTTTCAGGATCAATCTTGTTGGGCTTTGTGTATGCCACCCCCCTTTATCCTCAAGATGACGTTTTGTGGATTAGAGGAAATGACGTCAAGTAGGGGAGGGGGTGGGATGGCGTACAGTTTCGTTTCAGATCTTTGCTTATTCTTTTGTGTTGTTTTAACAGAGAGGTGATTCAAGCGGCGTTCTCCTCGCTTCTTACAGTAGTGGTCGTGGTTTCTGCCTTGCATAGTCTTTCAGTAAATGTACGTGGTATGTATAGTTTGTGGTATGTGGTTTACGTGGTATAGTTTTGTCGAGGACTGTGTATCTTCTGTGTGGCGTTGCCTTTATTGGACGGAAAAGCCACTATCTGCGTACAACTTTATGGTTTTATTTTCCGAAAGCCGAGCCTGGAAGTTGCATCATAAAACTCTACACAAACAAGCATAGAGTTGAACCGATTGAAGTAGGCCTACCATATTAGCAAATCATAACGTTTTACTGCCCAAATATCACTATTATGTCTTTCCTTATGTGCCTATTATTCTAAGCGCTGCACAGGCCTGCTGATCTGCCACAGCGATGATATCACTTTCAATGTCGAGTAAACAGTATCTATGTACCCAAGAGGAAAACGTCACAAACGTGTCGTAGGCTCAAGACCGGAAGAACAGATTTACAAGGGCTGAGCCGTCCGCTGACACAATGTAAAAACGATAGACCACAAATTCCCGGCCCCCTCAGCTTTGATCAAACAGTGCACGTCGTCCCTAGGTTTGTGTCAAGATCAACCTTGTCTCAAGGCTAAGCAAACAGTTCCAGATGTTCCTCCCCCGAGTTGGTTCTCCCACTAGGGTTAATTGACCTTCGCGCTGTGGCTGTGCAGCTTGGAGTTCGCCTTCTATCGTCCTTAGATCGTCCTGTTTTACCTTTGGGAAAGGAGGGTTTTCCAGAACTTCCCAACATGACCACGTCCGGTCCTCCCGGAAGTTCAGGGCACCTATCTAAAAGAGCTCAACCATTGAACCTTTAGATTCCATATTTTTGAGCGTCTCTAATCCCCATAGGGTAGTTCCACTCCGAAGCGTCCCAAAAGGTCGCTCCGATCAAACAGCGAATTCCACGTCTTCCCCAGGCAGTCTCGGCGCATCAAGTGCCTCTCCCGCGCCCTGTGTGTTGATAAGATGACGCGTGGCGTCCCTTGGGGCGATCACATGGGCCCACTGTCCACCGATTTGTTTTCCGCGTCCTTTGTGCTCCGGAGAGTTCTCGGCTGTAAACCTTCTCTCCTCGGCGGTCGCTTCTCCCGACTCCGTCGTGCGCTTCTTGGCGCTACGTGCCCTCCGCTCCCATAAGCTGCTAATCTCCTGCTTTTCGCCTTTGCGCGTTCCTTGAGGTCGAAGATTTGTTTGTTTGTGTTGGGGGTGGGGAAACGGGTGTCCCTAGGGGAACCGGACCTCCAGACGACGATTAAGTGTGTTTGGCAAAAGTATGACGGAGTAGAGGTGGTCCTTGAGGTCGGAATTCCCCGGCCGTCTTGATCAATCACAGTGTGAGTAGACAGATCATGGAGTTGCAATCATTATTGCAATCGGATTACCTGGATTGTAGTCTTAGAATATAATATTGAAAAAGCCCTCCATAAGCTTCTGTTATCGTCTTAGGCTCGGTTATTAACCTCTAGTAAAGGGATTCCGCAAGTAATACACGCCTTATGCTACTAAAGATGCATTTTGATAGCCGGATTCAAAAGGATACAGGTTCAAGGCTGGTAGCATACTGTGTGGAACGAGTCCATGCGGTTATCAAAATGCCTAACACGTTTCTAGAATGTCGTTTCCCATCTGCATTCTAGCCTGTTTATTAATCTTATTGTCCGTAGGAGATTGAATCTATCAGGGTTTTATAAACTCTAACAAGTCAATATACTAGTGCTTAGGTCGCCTTGAGCTGTCCTTCCTGTCCTGATCGTTGTTCAGTTCGCCAATCATAAGTGCCCAAATCCACAACAACCGCCACTGACTGATCATTTGTACTTGAACTGTATCCCCTCTCAAACACGACACGTATACCCGGTACACACTTGTGTCCTTCCCGT
>JADLIF010002776.1:0-10698 GCA_016648015.1 Steinernema khuongi | reverse complement strand
GTATGGCCGGCCTGTGTCTTTAAACGCCCACCCGCAGCGTCGCGTCTTTAAAAAAAGACGCACGCCATACAAAGAAAGACGCACCTGCGTCAAAGACGCAGGAGTATGGCCCGCCCTTAAGAATCAGACAGGTAGATTTTTGTGGAAAAGGTTTTGTCCCTATAGTCTCTGCTGACAAAAAGATTAAGTCCGGAAAAATGTTTCTCCGTGGTTGTTCGAGATCTTCACAGTATCTGTTTTTAAGTTTCCCAATTTTTGAGATTTCTTTATATTTTTTTCTGCAGATGCTTTTTACGCAAAAGCTTTTTTAGTTTCAGCTGTAGTAGTTGTTCTATTATATCCACAATTTTTGTCCAAAAGAAAAGCGTCCAGAACCCGGAAATGTGATGCTCGAGGGGCGGTTGAACTGGCATCCGACTATATAACAAAATTATGATGTGTTCCATTTGCATATTTTGAGTATTTTTGGACGATGCTGTTTAAGATTTTCTCTCTTGTTGGGCAGGAGTTCTCTTTAAACAATTTTCAGGTTAGTCCACAGGAAATCCATGTTCTTCAATTGGATTGAGTAGGTACATTTTTGCCTTTTGAAATTTCTTCACTGCTTTCACTTATAAGTATTTTTATCGGGTTTATGGGAGACATTTTTACGCTCAGAAAGCAGCGAGCTCCATGGCCGGCAATGAGTAAATATTGATCATTTTTGTTTCCCCATTTGTCAAACAGTATGTTTCTCATATTTTCTGAAAACTCTGTTGATACGATTTGAGGATAGGGAACTATATTTGAAGTGTTTGCATAAGAAGGTGCACCGTGATTTATGCATATTTCCACCACGGTAGCGAAATCAGCAATGATATGGCGCTAAATCCAAATTTGAGATTTTTGTCATATTTGGCACGCACCACGTCGACGACGAGCACCAGATAAGATTTTACGACTAGATATTAATAATCAAATGGGTATATTTTTGTAATTATCTTCAAAGAACACTGCTTAACCTGCTTTGCCTTGTTTCAGCTGTTAATAGTTTTGGGGTTCCTAGGTTTGGTCGCACATTCGTATTTTTGAATCAGGGTGGGAGCGACTCCACGCGGTCATTCTGGGAAAGCGTAGATAATCGTTCTCTCTGAACTTTGCAAAGACGACGATTACGAACGAAATCATAAACATGTTTGTGGCCTTCGGCCGCTCTCTAATATTAGATTCAATCAACGGACGTCGCCGGGATTGGATGCTGGTCCGGGCAGGATATATTAAATCCTTGCAATATAGCATCTTTGAGCGAAATTGTAAATTGGCTTAGGAGTGGCTATTTTTGGCGTCGTTATAACTGTACGGTATAACTTGGGCGCAAGTATTTCCTTCTTTTCTTTCTTTTCAAGTATTAATAACGCTAACGTGCATCAGTGCTATCAACGCAAAATCGCGTTAGCTAGTGTGGGTGAATAGTCCAAAGACTTGAGAATTGTACTTCATAAAGGTGGAAAGAGGCCGAGAGCAAAAACATTGAGCGCCCCTTGGCCCTAAGTTGGCTTTGCTGAAAAAACTGCTTTGTTGTTCGTGCTAGGCGCCTTATTTATTTCGTATTACTCCGACTTCCTCTGCTTCTAGGATTTTGTGTGCTTCTGGAATTGACCACTTCGCCACCGTCATTATTTTGCTGTTTTGTGTTTTTTTCGTTTGTTGATCTTTTTAGAAAATTAACTTTTTGCATTAAAATTTTTGACGGACAACAATATCCACCTTTTGGCAGCCGAATTCTGGAACATGGGTGGTCAATGACACCACTGTGGTGAGCAACAACGATAAAAGGTCAGTGGCAAAGATGAGCATATTATTGTAGTGATCTTATCCAAGCTTCTGAGTTTGTCGACTTTGAATGATGAAAGTATGTTTTTAGCAATAGTTCAAAGATAAGTGAACGGGCTATCGCCAAAGCCCTATAAGTCGAAATTTGAGATTTTTGACGCCAGGATGTTTTTGCGGCAAGGTTAGATAAGACTATTTGTTCTATCCACCGGAACTTAGTCGACCATGACTGATCTTGTTGTTATTTTAATGTTTTAGATGTTTGATTGCATTAAGCATGTCCTCTTCGAGCGATCACGCACGCGTACGGTGGCTGAACGTGTACCGCATATGCACGCACATATTTTTTAGTAAATTAACTTTTTGCATTAAAATTTTTGCCATTTGGAACTTCCCACTTTTTCAGCAAGGTTCTGGCAGCCGAAATCTGGAACATTCGGTGGATGGTCGTGAGCAACGTCAATGGCAGAGCATATTTTTGTAGTCCACTACGACTTACCGTCGTTAGCTTCTGAGTTTATCGACTTTGAATGGGGAAATGAATTTTTTAACAATAGTTTTATCTCAACCATTTCTCTTGAGTAGGATAAGCGACTATCGCAAAGGTCCTATAGTCCGAAATTTTAGATTTTTGGCGTGGTAATCGACCCACTTTTCCGGCAAGACCAGATAAGCATATCTGTTCTATTATTTTAATTTTATTTTAATGTGATTTTTTTGTGATTTTTACGTTTGTTATTTTTTTAGAAAATTCACTATTTGCACTAAAATTTTTTACATCAGGAATTTTCCCATTTTTTCAGCAAGATTCTGGCAGCTGAAATCTGAAACTGGAGTGGTTATCGCGGAGCGAGAAGAATCAGTCGCTCGCGAGTGAAACTGAACCGAAGAATTGGTCCGGCCACGAAGGGATTGTAGGCCCTAGAGAAAACCGCCGTCGGAAACGGACGGCATCAGAGATTGGAGCTTCAGATCTTCGTGCATCGGATCTTGCTGCATCCAGAGACCTTTGGGCGACGGAACGCTGTGGGCCTACAGAGGCTCGGACAGAACGTCATCTTCTGCCAGACTCGTGGACGGATCGCTGTAAGCCCACAGAGGCTTGGACAGGCCGTCATCTACTGCCAGACCCTTTGGAACCTCCTGCGCCTTGGACGGCCAGGTTGAACGCTCCCGGTGATTGAGCTGCGCCTGGCACTCATCCGGTGACGCGTATTGTGGAACTGATTAACCCTGTTTTGTATTTGTTTTTGATAAAGTTCTAACACAGTTGGAACTCGCATTTCGTGTCTCAACCGCGTGGCCGTCGGATCTATTGGAAGACCGACGTAGGGCGAGCAGACCTGGGAGATAGACGGTGCGACTGGCAGCCGTCACTCCAAAATAGTGGTCATGTGGTGAACAAAGTCAAACTTTTTGCTGCATATTTTTGTGCTGCTCTACCCTTCTCCGCCATGACTACCTCGTTACCGTAGTTATTTTAAACTTTGTAGTTTGTCGACTTCGAATGGGGAAATTTACTTTCTAACAACAGTTCCATGGACCAAGTGGACTATCGCAAAAGTCCTTTAGGGTGAAATTTTTGGCCCTTTGTTCACTATGACTACCTTCCTACCGTTGCTATTTTCATGTTTTAGATTTAGATTTTAGTGTAACCTTAAGTGGTTGTACAAGGTTTTTAGTCGATGCTTGATAGCATGTTACCGCTTCTTTTGTGTTCCCTATTCTACATGAAGAACCCTCTGAACCTCCGCACTTCCCCACAGCTTCTGGAAACGACCCACCTTATGGACATGGCGTCGCGATCTCTGGCCGGGGCCTCTTCTTCCATGGTGGCGAGGAACGACGTCCGCGGCGGCTGGCCGCCTCTGAGGCTGTGCATCGTCTCTGAAAGCGCGGACTGAGCGCAAAAAACAACTCTCGCGCGACAATCGCCCTAATTGGCCATCGGCGCCGGAACGAGAGGCGGACGGATTTTTCGCCGTTCGAAAGTTAATTATGGGCCACGCGAGGCGAAGTGTAAGTGAGCCAAGAAGGAAAGCGCGTGGGGAGGTCAAGCACGAGGCGTTCCGAGAAGGCGGCGACAGCGCCAATCCCTGCGCGGAGCCCAGTCAACATCCTTAATTGGCTCCTAACACGAAAACATGCAATTCGGGTCTGTTAATTCGGGGTGATTAGTCGGTGACGTGGAGTTTGGTTCGGAGAAGTCGATAACAAAACTTAACGAAGGATTTTTGGAGATTTTCAGCGATTTCTATGTGGGACCAAAGACACATGATATATATCTTCAAGTTTTAAATTTTTGGTACAGCAATTACGCATCATTGTATATGAAAACCAAATTTCAAACTGTATATCGACTATATCGTACGCTCAAGGTTTGAATATGTCCCGTGTTAGAACTGTTAATTCTGGTCGAACCGGGTGTGCTTAGATGTTTAGATTGGACAAAGACTCATCCGTATATCCTCAAATTTTATGCCTTTTTAAAATTTCATTTTTGCATTGTATTCAACATTCTAATTTCTTGGAAAAACAGAGGTTACTATGTCATTTCGAGGCTCGTAAAGATAGATTTTTTTATTTTATAAAGATTTTATATTTTTGCGATGTATTTGTTTCTGAATTTCGACAGAAATTTGGATTTGGATAAAAAAGCTTATGTTTCATCATTTCTTCAAATTTTTGCTGATCGAAACAAGAACCCTTTCGTATATCCTTAAAATTTACGCTATGATATCTCCTTCAAGCGTCAATAGCCTAACTTCTTGGAAGAGCGACCTAATTTCAACGGACAATGAACTTTAATATGTGATTCGGAGGGTCGTAAAGATGGTATTTTATATTTTTGCGATGTATTTGTTTCTGGATTTGCACAAAAGAAACTTACGTTTCAACATTTCAACAAACTCAATTTCACTAGATCTGTGAATAAAAGATTTCCTTGGTGCTTTTCCAAACGTAGTGCTGAGTGAATGTTTACATAGCACCAATGCAGCTTGTCTACGTATCTTAAGATAGTAGCGGAAAATAATATGGCTATAAGAGTAAGCTGAAAATGATGTATTTTTGTAGTTCTTTAGTTCCTTTTAACCACTACTACATAGCTCAAATTCAAGCAAAAGAAACTTTAAATTTTTGGTTATCTATTTATACACCGGGAAGTCGCTATTATTGAACATTGGGACGGTCGACCACGACACTCGGAAAGGCGTTAAGATGGTGTATTTTTGATAGTCTGTGGGAGGTACCAAATTTTAAACCATATATCGACTAAATCGTAAACTGGAGGTTTGAAGATGCCTGCAGTTAACTGTTAAATTCTGATCGAACCGGGTGTTGTGTAGAGTAGATTAAACGAACAAGATCGAACAGAAACTCTTCTGTGTATTCTCGAATTTGATATTTTTTCCAACTATTCTCTGTGTCAATGACCTACTTTCAACTTGCGTGGAACCTGCGTGACTCGGATGGTCGTAAAATTGTATTTTTTATTTTTGCTTTCTGCAAATTAAACAACTTGCCCTAATAGTAAAACGAATAGTAAAAATGTTATCTTATATTTTTGCCATTCCTGCACTGCCATAAAATTGAACAGAAGGAGCCAAAGCAACCTCCTTTGAAATGGGTGCCAAGAATTAAACTGACTCTATAACATCAGTTCTAATATGACGAGTTCAACTTGAGGCGCGTTCCCTGTTTGTATTTATTTAGGCATTTTCACGAATAAATGAATAAATGTGTATTCTTAAATTTTACATTTCTTCCAACTGTTTCCTTTGTCAATGTCCTTTGTCAAGTTTTTGCACGAGAGATTCAGTGGACCACAAAATCGCGAATCCCAATTTTCAAATTGACTTCGAAATGGATGCCAAGACGAGCTCAACTTGAGGCGCATTACCTGTTTGTATTTATTTAGAGCGACTTGAATGTTGGTATTTAGACGAATAAATGAACATGTGAGATCCAGAATATAAATGCATTCTGTCCTGGATCTCAACGACAAGCCGATCTACAAAGTCCCACTGGAAGTCAGCAGGGAGTTCTCTGCCCTCTGGGGCACGAGGACGTCCATGAAACGAGGAACAAACTTTTAGAGTACAACTGCGTGAGGGATCTATCGAATCACGCGGACGACAGATCTGGTTGGGTGGGAAGAACGATTTTTGGCGGACTGGCTAACGGACGTTTAAATGCTGTAAGGACAGTCCGGTTTAACTTTAAGAGATAAGTGGCGTTTCATCTTTAGCCGAGAAACTCCTATTGGATTAACAAGACATCAGCAAATCTCAAATTTAAATTTTCAAATTTTTCCAAACGCGTTTGAGAGTCGTTATTATTATATCTGTTAAATCTTCAAATTTTTAACAACAAGGACGTCCATCGATCGAAGAACACACTCCTGAAGTAAGAGATTGGGTGGGAAAAGATTTTTTATGGTATTCGTCTATGGCTGGAATAAGCGCACAAAAATATTGGATAAGTAGATCTTGCTTCGTTGAATATAAATTTTGGCAGTTCCAAAGATGGTCTCTGGCACCAAGTAGTTCCGAAGACCTTTCCCGATCGAGCTTAAATAGCCAAAAATAGGAATGCTTATCGCCATCCCTCGAGCAACAAACGCTCGAGTAGCCAACGCTGACCACAAGATCAAAGAGACCGACGCGAGAAGTGTCCGCGCTGGCCAAGAGAGCTGAGGGCTGTGAAAACAAAATGCAAGTAGCGGGCGGAGTGGCGCCGACGATGTGGCCGCACAAGGCGCCGCCCCTGGGCATAAACGTTTCGCAATCGGATTTGAGGGACTGTTTGTTTTAATCACGTTTTGCAGACGACCCAATTAGCGACTAAATTGGGATTGCCGGTCCAACGCGGCTATACGGGTTTGATGGGTTTGGTGGACGTTCGTCATCGCTTCTTCCTTGTAGGAAGAATAAGGCACAAAAATGAAAGCCCTGTTTATTCGATTGAAATCACTCGGGTTTCGAATTCACTTATTTTCAACTGTTTTTATCAATTTTTAATTTTGGCAACGGAGTGCTTGCGTCCAAGAGAAGCCAAAGTGGTTAACAACTAAAGATGATCAAGGGTCATAGATCATAGATGCATATTTTCTATAAAATGCTCTAAAACACAAAACAACAAAGAAACATTTTTGTATTGCCACGTGGTTATCTTGTATTAACATGTGATTGAGGTTTTCTATTTTTTAGCATGACTTTAATTGACTAATTTTGTAGGACAATTATTCAAACTCAAAAGTTTGGCTCTCATATGATAAACTGAAGACCGCCCATGTGACATTTCTATTTCTGCTAAGTTTCAATGAGTGACAGATTTGGCTAACCTTTAAATCCGTTAGGCGCCACATATTCTACTTCTTTTTCTAGTATTTTAATGTTAGATTCCACCACTTAACTTTGGACATCCTACCGTCAGAGTTTCGAGGCACGTAGATCTTTTTAATCATCCTTTGAAACATTTCGAAATTTTTTACGGGACATGCACAACAATAAAGGGACAAATTTTTGTGGCTCGTCCCAGCAAAACTCACAAGAAACGCCTGCTTGTTAAAAGCGCTTCAGAAGTTCAGTAAGAAGCAGTGATGCCGACTATGTTTCCTTTTTTAAGATTTTTAGTTAGGATTTTTTCCATCAAGTCGGCATTACTGGTCAGAAGCTCGCTTTCAAAGACGCCAACGCTGTTCTGCATTAGCAGGCAAATCGCATTCCCAATTGCGCGTCCTAGCACGATAATGTTCCTTTGGGCCACAGACGGCGTTCGTCGGAATCACGCGCAAAAAGATTATCACATAAGACACGCGAGGCCAGCGCCTAATCCACTCTCTACGCGCCGTAATCCCCAATTATTCCCGGAGTCCACTCGTCTCGGCCCACTTCCGCCGCGACCAAATCTCCAAAGTCCGTCCACGTCTCGGAGGACGTCGCCGGGGGCAAAAAACGCGGATTTATCGCTCGTGGCGGCGCGCACTTTGCACTCATTAATCACTTTCCAATTATACGAAAATTGGCTTTTTGCACGCAGGACGATAAAATTGGCACTTCGGCCGAGTGCGCTTCTGGTTCCTTGTTTACGCGCGATTCCCGCCACGAACGCACTGGGTCCGACTTCTCGTATTGCAGGGATTTTTGCGGATATTTGAGGGTCTGACCTGGGTGGACAGCCTAAGAGAAATGCTTGTTTGTGTTCTGAGATCCTAGGGTTAACAATATGTTCACCATGGAAGACGACCGCCTACAGAGGGGATATCCATGACAACAAAATGATAGCTGATAACAAAAATCTAACTTTAACAACATGATACATTGCTGCCAAGGGTACATAGGTGTATAGAACGACCATTTCGAAGATGACCACTAACGTCTACAGTTTAAAAGGGATCAATTCGTGAGATCCTATGCTTAACAACATGCTACACCGTTTAACTTTCTTATGTTAAGGATACAAAGTCGTATAGAACGACCACTTCAAAGATGACCACTAGCGCATACAGTTTAAGAGAGATATCTATACGCAATATAACGAAAATCATTTATCTGAAAGACCTTTGACTACAACCCCTGTGAGGGCACCTTTTGACGTATGTGAGGAACGTGAAATTTGACAAATGTCGCCCCGAAGATGACACCTAGCCGCAATTCGAGAAGTCGATTGACGTAACCACAGAGTTGTTGTGGAGGAACGGCAACTCGATAAGCAGGAAGCTAGCAAGCAATCCGAGAGGCACAGTGCCCGTGTACTGTAGAAACCAGAAGAAGAAAAGAGGGATGATGTCCTTAGGCAAACGGAAACCCGCTTATATGAACCAAACAGAGAATCTGACGCTTCTGACAGCCGGAATTCAAAACCTTGACGATTTTCCGTTGGGACTTGGTTGGAATGACCTAAGTTCGTCTTAGAGCCAAAACCACGACTATCTCCGAACAAAATCCACTTCGCACGACATTCGGTCTCGCCGCGACGTCTCAAAACAAAACATTAAATGGAGATATTCCGGACGGAGCGGGGCCCAAGTGTCACAGGCGCGCGACGTTTGATTGGACCTCGCGGGAATAGGGACATCCTTCGATCTGCCGAGGGCGCATAAAGACGTCGCAACAATCGCGTGCTCGTAAATCGACCGCGCCGCGGAAAAGGCGACGATTGTTCTTTCCGGGACCACTTTCCTCCGGAGAGGCCAACGAGAGCACGTTTGTTTTGCGTGGAGAAGAGGCCGGGCCAAGAAGGGGAAGTGTTGGACGCCCGTTGGAAGCTTCTTTTTAGGAATCTTTGGAGGTCGTTTTTTAAGAAATGTCTTAGAGTATGTTAAAACTAAAAAGGATAATAATGGGGCAAGATCTTGATCAAAAATGTAGACCCGGACAACCCAACAGGGAGCACTTGTAGCTGAGATGCCTAAACGTCAAGCTTGACTAGAGAGAAGACATGTGCTACTGCCAGGTTGACCTGCTTTAGTATGCATGTAGTTTTCACTTCTGGGTGTAAGCTACTCCCTCACTCAAAGATCGCCTTCACGTGGATCACGGGAACCTCTACATGACAGTGCAGAGATCAATCCTGAACACCCGTCCCTACTTCCCCATTTCCAAAAATTTAAAAAATAATGATCTCTCAAGCTTTTATCTCTCTTACCTACCTCATTGAATTTAGCGCACAAACATCAATTAGCTCTACATCATTGGCTTCCTTTAAGTAGGATGTGAATCCAAATATTTAATTTCCATCAATCACCAATTTAAATAGAAGGCGATCCCTCTAGAGAGAGGATCAAGAACCAAGAAGGAATCGAGCTAACAGTCCTACAAAGCATCGAAAGGATCCAAAAATTGTTTCCGGAGAGGCCAACGAGAGCACGTTTGTTTTGCGTGGAGAAAAGGCCGGGCCAAGCAGGGGAAGTGTTGGACGCCCGTTGGAAGCTTCTTTTCAGGAATCTTTGGAGGTCGTTTTTTAAGAAATGTCTTAGAGTATGTTAAAACTAAAAAGGATAACAATGGGGCAAGATCTTGATCAAAAATGTAGACCCGGACAACCCAACAGGGAGCACTTGTAGCTGAGATGCCTAAACGTCAAGCTTGACTAGAGAGAAGACGCTACTTTACAAGTACATTCTCCATTTGCTATACTTCTCAGCTTTCCAAAGCGGACAGTACCGTAGAGCTCCGAGTTCATCGCAGTTCTTAGAGGCAAACTTGTGAGCAGTTACTCCACACAGTTGTACATTCACGAGGCCGAATCACTGTGGGCGTTTCATAGTGCTTGGAAAGTCACCCACTAACAAAAATAATGATCTCTCAAGGCGGCTTGACTGACTTTATTGAATTTATCGCACAAACCTCAATTCGCTCTGCATCATTCACTCGCTTTAAGTAGGAAATTTTTGTAATTAGAAGGCGATCCCTCTAGAGAGAGGATCAAGAACCAAGAAGGAATCGAGCTAACAGTCCTACAAAGCATCGAAAGGATCAAAAAATTGTTTTCTTTCGTCAAAGCTTTGCCAGGTTGACCTGCTTTAGTATTCATGTAGTTTTCACTACTGGGTGTAAGCTACTCCCTCACTCAAAGATCGCCTTCACGTGGATCACATGAACCTTTACATGACAGTGCAGAGATCGACCCTTTTCATACTTCCTCAGTTCTCTAGTCCGTAATTGCAAGCTTCAAAAAACTGTCACTTTGGAGCGTCCCAAAAAGGTCGATTTATGTGGGGGCGCCTTCTTAGATCTCTCGATAATGGAGAATTATACCCTTAATAGTAAAGGTCCCCAACTGTCACACTCCGAATGAAACGAAATGGGGTGCAATCGAAATCCTTTTGGGAGTACATTAATATGCCGTAGACATTATCGGCCCAAATTTTGATTTGACATA
>JADLIF010002770.1:0-15374 GCA_016648015.1 Steinernema khuongi | reverse complement strand
GTGTGACTTTCGAAGAAGGTCGTGGCAGATGGGTGCGAAATGGAAAGGCTGGGAACGGGAAATGGGAAGATCAGTGTTGGAACACGCCTGGAGAACTGAATTTTGTCGGCTCATCTAATCACCATATGGTCAAGAGGCCAACGTGGACAGCCCAAGGCGGTGACAATCAGAGGGACACCATTTACCTAAAGTGTCCGAATACCATCGCATTTTCTGTCTTACTTACAAGATATAAGGCGACGGCAATTAAAAACTCTTTAGCGGGAAGCATCTATCGCCTTGCCCTTGCATCGCCTATCCTGAAGGTGAGCTATGGTGACGTTACTGAATATCCTCCAGTGGTGGAGGTGTTTGAACCCAAAAAAATGATAAAAAACCCAAAAAATTATAAAAAAAAACCCCCAAAGACATTTCGAATAAGCCCCATTTCGACTCAATCTGCCTGCCGGGTTCAGTTGGGGTCATCTACTTGTTAGAGAGTCGAATCTCGAAGCGAAACTGGGATCAGAAGAATATCATTTATTCAGTTGCATAGCGTTTAATAGGCCTGGGGCATTCACTCAAAGGAATACACCGTTCCTTGTCATCGCGGTAGAATCCTCTTTTGCAGACGCAGCGAGGCGGAAAACATGCGAGGAGGCATAGGTCAGGGGTCCAGCAGTGAGGATCGCAGTAACTGCACCACGAATTGTCGAAATATTCGTTTTCTCCGCACTCCTGGTGTTCGGTGGTGCGTTGAGGGGTCTGGGTTCGCAAATAGGTTCCCGAGACGAGAGCCAGAGCGAGGGCGAGGACGACGAAGAAGAGCTTCATGGTGGTGTGCCATCTCTGGTGGGAGCTCGGCTTTAAGGAGGAATCCAGACGATAGAGAGTGCTGAATACAGTGGAGCTTTTATCAGTTGGTCGATATGGGCTGTGCCAATCCAGAGAACGGAATCGTGGATGCGAAATTGAAGACCTTTTCTACAGTCAACACCATTTATCGCCTCGATTCTGTGCCTCCTTGGCACATCATTTAGCTTATACAGATGAATTGACCATGTATGGTTCTTGAACTTGGCGAAGGAGGTGCCAGTGCTGCATTATTTCCTTTGCTTCCCTTAAACTGGTCTTTGGCGCACTTCCTACATTCCGCACACCCGCTTTCAAGGTTGCATTTTTAAAAGTCACAAGAGACTTGCACTTGGACCACAAAAGTTTTGTTTTTTACTCAGGTTTTTCACTTTACTTACGAAAAGTAACCTATATTGCCTCAAGACGAGTTCACATCGAGTTCACAGTAGGAATCTCACGTTCACGATCTAAATTTGTTGTTTAGGAAGAGGACCTTGCGTTGAAAGACCTTTCAAACAAATCTTCGTGGTATATCCATACTGTGATGGCTTTTGGGCTTCTCACATCCAAAGTGTTTTCCTCTCGATTGGCACAGCCCATATCGACTGGCTGCTAAGAGCTCCACTGTATTCGGCACCCTCTATCGCCTGGATTCGTCTTTAAAAGGGGAGAAGACACATCACCACGAAGCTCTTCCTCGTCGCTTCTCCGCATTTGTTATGACTAGATAGCGGATATATAAGAGCGAGATGATAACAATAAAGCAGTTTCTACCATCTTGACTAGCCCCAAGCGGTCATCATATATCTGAAGCAACAACTACGGTGGTCAACCCGTCGTTCTGCAGCTCACACTCCGATTTGTCTTGGGAATGGAGTTAGTAACACCTGCAATGCTGTAAAGATGGTTATGCTTCTAGAGTTCCCCTTCTTTCCTTTTAGCTAGTACTTTACTTCACCCCAATAAATAGTGCTTTGAGTCTTAATCTTGCTTGCTATGGGTGACATCATTCTAAGATGAAACAAGAGTTCAGGAGACGTCCGAGTCCAGGAAAAAGAAGAAAACTACGAACCGATTATGTTCATCATTCTCAATATTAAAAGGCTCGAAAACAACGTGGATGACCTCAGCAGGCGTACCAAGACGGGGAGGTAATCAGGCGCGTTAAATCAGCGGAAATGCACTTTAGTCTTTAAACTAGTTCCAGAGAACATGAGCCGTGGCTGATTCCAAATATATAAAGAATGTGTTCTCGGAAACAGATAGGTACGCAGACGTCTTATTCAACTTTTCTAAATGCAGAAGACCTAATCCCCATGAGTGAGTGCCGTTACCATGTAAGCGAAATGAAGAGACGTCAATATAGCCTTCTTTTCTCGTTCTTGGCCATATAGATGCATATCCCTAGTTTATTGCTTCTAGGAATAACTTTCACTATAGTGGATGGTCTAATGGTGATAGGTTCTACTACGATTCCATCCTCCACATTCGCTTGTCGATGTAGGGAGTCAACCTACGACGGTCTTCGGTCGCTTATTAGAAAGTTTATTATTATAAGCACAAAGTTTCTCATATCTTAATAGAAATGTTTGCTAGTGAGCTAATTAAGTAATTTTCGGGAATGGGTGCATTTGATGGGTATAGTCACAATCGACAATTTTTAGCTGCCATCAACCCAAATTATTTTTTTAAAGATTTTTTAATGTCGAAAAATCCGACATTTCGTGGGCTTTCTTATGGCCGCTTGGTAGAGCTTTACGTGCCAAAAGCTAAAAGTTGCCAATTGTGACTATGTGCACGAAGATCCATTAAATGCACCGACTCCCGAAAATTACTAAATTGGCCAACTCGCGAACATTCCTTGCTAGATGTATCGAGGGCCAACACCGAAGGTTCTTTCCTGAAGGAGCATAAGGTGTTAACTGAACGCTAGTAGTAAGTTTTGAATTGCTATAATCTCCAAATGTTTACACAATTTTTTTATTTATTTTTTTTACTTTTTTTTTTACTTTTTTTTTACTTTTTTTTACTTTACTTTTTTACTTTTTTTTACTTTACTTTTAAAAGCACAAGTATCTTCTTTTTTCGAGCACGTTAGCTTGGTACTGTTAGGGTACTGGCATCCTTCCAAAGCATAATCCTTCCAAAGCATATAAAACGGCAACGTCACTCTCTGCCGCGTTATATCGTAACACAATTAGTATAACCTGCAAAAACATAATTTGATAATCGCTATGCACCAGCGTCCCCACGCTCCAAAGATCAGACCACTGGGTGGTTAGGCTATACATATAATAGTTCTTGAGCGGCGTCATTTCCTCAGGACACCTCTTCGCGACCCTCAAGAACAGGTCATCTGCGTGGATCATACATCCGTTGTCCTTGGAGCAATTTCCTACGTCCCCAGTACCCTATAAGTCATACATCATTATAGGCTGTGTTTGTGGACATGCCGTTCATTGGACCTATTAGAGCTCGTCGGAGCGTGTCGCCCCGCGAGGAGAAGCTGCTCGCTCCGGCGGAAACCTTTTGTCGCTGTCGGTGTTATTGAGCTGTCATCTTCATGCGTAAGCGATGTCCCAATTCAGATATGTTTATGATCGTCGGCATAGGGTAATAGGTTTCTGTTTTGCTTTTTACCTGTAGCTTGTTTCCTGCCACTAGCCCTAACCCATTCCTATCCAGCTTAACTCAGGACATATAAATTTGTGCGGATTCTGATGATCCAAAATCTACGCTGTACTACGCTGTATAGGGTTAACCTGTATATTACTCTAGAAAGAGGGGAAAGTGGGCCATTTCCCATAGGACTTATGATAATAGGATAATTCCGATGCATCTTACCTCTGAACATTGCGAATTCTGATGTTTACGTATGAGGTTAACCCAGTCCATCAAGCATTCCTTTAACTTTACTTACGCGGAAGAATATTACTGTAGAAAACCCTTTTTTTTATGAATATTACTGTAGGATTGTCCACTTATACCTCCGCTTATACCTCAATCATCAAGCATCCTTGCTGTTCGCTTCCAGTGCCACTTTACAAGACTGCGTAACCACCTCACTCAGCTCTGTCTTCTCTTTTCAGGCGAAATGGTCAAGGTGATCCCGAGGAGCCCGATCCTTTACTACGTCTACTTCTCCTACATGGTCATCGCCGTCTTTGGAATGGTCACCAACTCGATCTTCTTGGTCGTGTGCATGTCCTTCAAGAGGTTGAGGACCTGCTGCCGGCTCTACATGGCCATCGCGTTTGCCGACGCGATCCTTGCCTTCGCCTTCCTCGTCACGGGTGAGTTCGAGCGAGCTGCAGACCAATCTAAAGGAGCCCTTGTGCTTATCCCTGATCCTCCTAGGCTAACTCCTGATTTAGATGCTCATCTTCTTAGCGTCGTCAGTTCAACGTTTCTTCTAGGCTACCGGCGGAGCGCCGAGATGGAAGTGGAACGCGGGTACGTCTCCTACAAGAGCTCAAGTTCTTGTGCCTCCGAACCCAACGTCGCCTTGCTCACCTTCGGATCCCTTTGCCCTGCCTTCTTGACGCTCTACATTGGAGTGGATCGCTTCCTCTCTGTGAAATTTCCCCAAATGTGGAACAGCTTAAGATCGTAAGATCCCAAGAGTGCTCTTCCTTGTCAACTTCCCTTCAAGGCAACACACGATTTCCATCGCCTGCATCTTCGCCTTCTCGCTCGTCTCCCTTTCTGGAGGCGTCACCTATGGATACTTCTTCTTGAAGCAGAACGACACTCCCATCTGCAGCTACTCAGGCTCCTATGGATTCGTCTTTGGGTGAGTAGTTAGCACGGTTAGCGTTCTTGTGCTTGTGCTTCTGGGCCTTGAGCTTCTGTCACTCTTTGAACCCTCTTTCCAGAGCTTACGTCTACTTGTCCACCATCGTCTGCCACGTCATTGGCTTCTTCTTCACGCTGCTCGCATGGAAGGAGATCGGCAAATGTCAACCTGTGGAAAACGTGCTCAGAAAACCAAAAAACAAGGAAGTCCCCCTTATCAAGTAGGTCATCCCATCTTAGCTGCTTTGGACTATCCACTTCAGGTTGAGTCTCTACGCGACGGCGTCCTGTCTCCTTCTTGTGGCTGTGCCCAACGGCTTCCTCTTCTCCATGAGGTACTCCTCTTCTTCGCCCGTCCTCGCGGGACTCATGTACTCCGCCTTCTGCTTCCGGTCCAGCTTGAACCTGTTCATCTTTGGGTTTCTGAACAAGGAGTTCAAGAAGTGCATCTCCGTGGTGAGCTCTCCTTGTGGGTTTTGTGTGCGCAAGTGTCAATTTCCAGAAGTTCTCCACCCAAGTTGTAGAAGTTACAAAGCAGGAACTATCACCGTCGACGTTTAATGTGCCTCTGGAATCTTCTCATACTAGCTGCGCCAGGCAATGACACCTTTGCAGATACCGTATCGGGATAAAGAAAAACGTTTAATTTCTATCGCGCAGACGGTTTTTGTCCACGCTATCTCTCACATGTAGGATATTACTACCAGAAGAATGTTGCGGCGTCCCCCACCCAACTGTCAAAGAGGGTCTCTCAGTTTTCCTCATTCACCCCTCACGAGAAAAGCTGCCCGTTTCCAGTAATCTCTTCCCACGCAGTGGAATGATCTGTCCAAGAAGGTTAACACAAAAGGGGTGAGGATCTTTCAGGAGGGGGTCCGGGGCATCCCCACTTTCCCATACCCTCCTCTTCGTTGTCTTCTAAACGATGTAATGTTCTACAACACTAAATTGACAGCAGTCTGTATTCACAAACACAAACAACTGCAGAACTGAAACAAAGAACTGAACAAGAACTGAAACTAAAGAGATGGCACCACATCTATCAGAATCTTTGGGTGAGAAGTTCGCAGGTTTATTGTTCCGTGACTGTTTCGTGACTGTTTTGAGCAGTAAAAGGTTTAGTATTCTCTACCAGTATTCCCATGGAAGCTGTGAACCTGTTTCAACATGTGGGAAAAATGCTCAGAACCTCGAAAAACAAGAAAGTTATACGGACGGCGCAGCTGGAGAGGAATCTCCACAAATGCTCGCACCAGTAGCCATTTAGATAAGACGCCACAGCGACTGGACTCACCACAGAGGGAAAATAACATGTATTCACAAATATGTGATAACAAAAATAGCACTAATAATCACAAGTCACTTCCAGGCCCTCATTTGTACAGTTCGGGACAGATCTGCATGGACTGGACGATGCGATTGAAGATCATGGTGACCGGGCATGACTCTTCTCCGAACATCGCGGCCTCGATGGCGACGTCTCCGGGCCAGAAGGTCTGCACAAGACGGAGGCAGATCCAGATGAGAATTATCTAAACGCGCCTTTGTGAGTCGCAGAAACAGGGAGAACGCACCGCCCGCAGCATGGGAGTTGTTTTGCGACGACTGACACGAAGAGGTTGTTTACAGGCCTCGGCGACGTTGCGAAATCGATGGGAGTCGTGTGACCTCGCGTCTGCTTATCGGGGATGTGCGGGCTAGGCGCATATGAAAGAGCCAGGCGCAGGTTTTGTGGCAAAACCGTTTGTGGATATGACAGGTTTAGGAAGACACATTGGGCGAGGTGGAGTGGTTCCTTTATACGACGAGAAGGAGAAGGGTAAGTGGATGTATGGACATATCTATCTAGGGACTGTTTGATTCACTTTCAGTCCACTAGGGAGTGTTCGATTCATGCCTGTCAGCCCACCAGTGACAGGATTAGTGACACCACACAACACAAGCCACTCGAAAACACTACTGCCACAAATCATATGCATTCTTAGTTGTAGCACGAGCTTGAGTAAGGGACGCAGAGCTTCCCAATCGGACAGTTACCTGAACCAGAGGGTGTCACGGACTCTGACAAATGAATTTCCCTCCTTCCATGTTGTTTTGCGAAATACAGAGCACGATGGCATTCCTTGTGACCCTATGTGTGACTTAATGCAAGGTGTTGTTCTTGTTTCCTTAGCACTCCCGCGCGAAAAAGTCACAAATCCACACGTGTAAGCAGAAGTGAGCCATAATTCTTCCCCCAACAAACGTTTAGCAAGACACGTATTCTGAAAACCATAGCAACTCCACACGATCACATCCTGAAGTCTCCTTGTTAGTCGCTGTGTCTAAGAATCAGTCAACGGACGAAAATGACAAGAGAACCCCACAAAGTGTAAAATTGGGAACTTTTAACCTCTAGGAAGGATCAAGAAGTGGTTCTTGTGGCAACTAGTGTTCCCTCGTGATTTATGCGGAGATGGACGGGCAAATCACTCCTTTTTGTTCTGTGAGTTACCGCTGCGCGCTGTTTTTGTAGAAACGAACACGTTACTGTTTATCAAGTATACTATAGATTACAAAAGAAACTATTCTTATTCAAGAACAGCGTGGCACACAGCCTATTCTGGTCATCACGCCGAGTCCAAAAGTCGTAGTCATGAAACTGTAGTTCTTCACGCATTCTTTCGCTTACAAGCTTTTCAAGGAGGTCATTGAGCCAGGATAGGGGAAATGAAGCTGTCCCAGAGACGCTTGCGGGGTACCAAAGATCTCCTTTCACATAGCGGTTTATGATGCAAGTTGCCAAGTCAGCATCTATCCTCAGATTCGAGCTGCCTATATCCAATGACCTGAAACGTGGAGATTCCACGAACGAGCGAAGAGTGGCTTGTACCCTGTCAGGCCACATTTCCTCACCCCTTAATCTGAGCAATGCGACGTTTCCGAGCGCGACCTGCTGCTCGATGAACACCGAACAATGTTCTCCTGCATTGCTGAGCATGAGTTCTCATAGCTGGCGACAATTGCGCAGGCCGTAGAAGATACTGTCCTCTAGATTCTGATGATTCGATCCACTTATCGGATTATAAATAAGACAGTTGACTGCTAACGATCGCAATAATGGAATAACCCTCTTCTTGAAGCTATCCATCGAGAATTGCTGTGCTGGATCTCGATAACTCCGGTACCCGATCATGATACTCCGAATCCTGTCGTACTTGAGGTCCACGACAAAAGGAACATGGGTTGCCCTCCCATTCTTCAGTTGACTAACGCATACAACGTCAACTTCTGTCCCCTCGCGATTAATTCCAATATAAGCAATCAAATCCCTCCGTTTGTCCCGGTGGACTGCCACCGTCATCGGCCACCTTCCTATCTGTTCCAAGGCTCCCAAATCGCCGGTCCAGCAGGTGGCAGAGGGCGTCAACAAATGCTTGCGGTACGGATTCCATCATGCGCGTACAGCAGTGATCTTGGGGCAAATGGAAAACGTCAATGTATGCGATCTAACAGAAGTCCTAACCCAGCAAAAAGAAATTTAGGATTGTCGAAGGATGGAGAGGTGCGATGTAACATCGTTAAACCTGTTACTTTTGCACTTTTAATAGAGAAGCGATCGAGAAGCAGATTCTTGTGAACACTACATGTAGAAGCTATACCAGAACAGAAGAAGTCATAAAATTTGATTTTGCCAATGCGTAGGGGACATTAGGTAAGGATCGTAAACCCTGGTTGACCTGAGCTTCCGGTGTAGAACTGTTTTTCACACATAAAAACGGGATAAACTATGTATTTTAAAGCGAACATGCGAATTTCATGGCAGGTCATGGAACACGGCGGGAAGCTTCATTGCCAAAGGCCATAGAGGGAGAAAGCATACTGCTTCCTAAGCCTAAAAGACTATTTAAACTGATCTTGTAGTGTTCAGTAGTTTCAATTTAGCAGATAATATTACTTATTTTTGCCAACGTGTTCCTCTTCTTCGGTGCAAGTAACCAAAGGGGCGATCAATAAGTCCCAGTGTCGTTGGCCAACATCTCTTCCCCTCTTCCCACATTTTTTCACGTCCAAAAGCTCGCGCAAAGTAGAAAATTGAGCAGTACATAAGACAAGAAATTAGAATGATGAGTAGAACCGTCCATCATCTTGCAGCACTAACACTAGAAACCTATTTGACTTGTGAACCAAACTCTGTTTAAGGTGCAAACCAGCAACAGTGAAATATCACAGCTACTTGAATCAATGTCATTTTTAAACCAGAATTCCATTTTTGGTAATTTTTCAAAAAGTTTCTGCATCAAACTCAATTTGCCCCGCTGCAACTCGGCCTTCCCTTGTGTCCTATCCGCCACTCTTCGGCGTTAACGACATTACGAGGGTCCTAGATACTATGTGAGCCAAAAGCGCCAGCGTGCAAAATCGATAATTGGCTAATTATGCTCCGATATCATACATATCCGTCGGTGTTCCTCGTTTCGCCCCCGAGAGGCAACAGTGACTTGCGCAATCGATACTCGGCTAATTGCGCTCCTGTTAGGTGAGCGCCTTGCCTACCTTCTTCTTGCCTCCTTACCTGAGAAATTCCAGTCGGCTGGGCGATGAGGATGGCGAAATGCCGATGGCGGAGGTCTCCAGAGTCCCTTGTTTTGATATCCGATAATGGTGCTTATTCACGCTTTGTTTACGAAAAGGGGCAGGCATCTCTTAAAGTTTACCGTCCCATAGTGAACCACATACAATTCATCCTCGGAATTCTAGCGATTTGGACCGCCTTAGACGCAGACGCCAGTTTTGCAGATGCCCTTCTTCTTACGGTAGAGCCTGCTAACTGAAGTCAGAACCCACATAGAATTTCTGGGGTGTGTAGCTCGTGCTCTAATCACAAGTTTAATGCGCCATCCGCTGACCTTTCTAACCCCCCCATCCATTCCAGGCATCGGCCGGGGCTCTTGGCGCATGACGAGCTCTCCATGGAGAACCCGAAGAGCCACACGTTCTACCACTCGGTCCTCCAACTGCTGAGTCCGGAGACGTGTGAGGACTTCACCAAGCTCCGGGGCAAATGGGGCTTCTACGCAAAGAACTACGCCGCCTGCGCCAAGACGTTCAACCTGCGCTTCTGCTTCGCGGACAACGGCTGCGTCTACGTGATCCTACGGCATCCGGTAAACACGTTCTACCTGCCTCACGAGAACCACCGCTACATGCGCGTCTCCGACTTCACCTTCGTCGACGAAGCCAAGGCGCTGCAGATCATGGACGAGGAACGGTGCCAGATGTACCAGATCAGCCTGGAGACCCTCAAGCAGTTCGTGAACATGCCGGCGTCCAGCCTGGCCGTCAGCTTCTTCAACCTCAACCAGCCGCTGAAGTTCAACTGCCGCGAGTTCCTGCCCCGGGACATCAGGGAAGTCCGCATGTTTAACTGCGACCTGCACAAGTGCACCGGACTGTACACCTGGCTCCGAGACCGCATCTACGACAAGCAGCTCCTGCTCCTTCACATGGAGCGTTGTGTGCTCTGGCACGCCTCCGCACACATTCTTTACCACGTCTTCCTCGACCCGAAGCTCTCCCTCTACGTCTCGGACATCGCCATCTCGCAGAAACCACCTCTCCACATCCTGAAGTACGTGATGAACGACGCCGTCTTGACCCAGCCCAGCAAGAGGTTCCTCTACTTCCATCCGAACCCTTGGTTCCTGAATGAGCTCCAGGCCTTGTGTGCCACCACTTTCACCACGTGGCAGTTCGCGGACAAGTTCGAAGAGACGTTTCCCAACAAGGTGCGCCTGTCCATCACCGCGGAGCACATCTCCATCCACCACAAGCTGGTCCGCAAGTATCAAAGGGCCTGTCGCCTGATGGAACTGCGTCGTCAGATGAAGGTGCGCGCCATGCTGGAGGCGCGAGAGAGGGAGGTAGAAAAGAAGAGGCTGCAGCCGAGCTTGGAGGCGCAGATGGAGGAGGTGAAGAAGGTGATTAAGCCGATGGTAGTCAGAAAGAAGGGCAAGAAGGTGTGAAGATCTCCGATTTTTTGTATATATGTGTTGTGGAATGCTGTGCGTAGTATTTATTGATAGTAGAAACCCGAGATTTTATATTAAAGTGTGTGTAAGAAAGACATCACGGACACAGCGAAAGGAAAGACAAAAGACGAATTCCAGAAAGACAGTCAGGTTCAAGACGGACAGCAAAAGTCCATCGTATGACGCGTGTATTGACTCATCTCGCGAGTTGCCTGAACAGGTTCCCATAGTATACGGTATGTCGGCGAGAAGCTTCGCTTTCTGAACCCGCCGAATGCGACTGCCTTCGGTAACCAAGCCAGAAAGAATGGTTGCAGGGACGTATGTCTGTATCGTGTCTATGTCTAGTCGCGATTAGCTCTTAATACGCTCCTGACCGTGTCCTCCTTCTTCAGAGTTACTCTCAAAGATGGACATGGAGAGCGTGGAGATCGTGTTCGCGCAGAAGCTGGCCTGCGGCGAGCCAGGCGTCCGCAAACGCGCGTTGACGCAACTCCAGAACTGGATAGAAGTCCAGTCGAAGGCGGACGGCGGCTTCAACGATGACTCCTTGATGCGCCTGTGCAAGGGCCTCCACTACGTCTTCTGGATGCAAGACAAGCCGCTGTTGCAAGAGGAGCTGGCCGACAAAATCTCGAATCTGCTGAAGACCTTCAAGACGGAGGAACAGTCGCGGAAGTACGTCCGCTGCCTCTTCATCGCGCTCTCCAACCAGTGGCCCTCGATCGACCGTTGGCGCATGGACAAGTTCCTCATGGTAAGCCTACTCTTCGACTTATGTACATCTCGATCTTCCAGCTTATGCGCCGCATGTTGCGAGCGACGTTCGCCCGGATGCGCGAACTCAAGTGGACCAGCGCCGAATCCGACAAGTACTTTGAGATGCTCCGCGCCACCATGATCTCAGTGGAGTCCAAAGTCATCGACTCGCTGAAGTTCCATTTTGCCTCCATTTTCCTGGATGAGTTGGATGCCGCAGGAGGAGTCACCACAGAAATCGCGACGAAGTACATTTCTGCCTTCGCTTACGCCCTCGCCGAGAAGAACTCGTAAGTCCAACGCCTTCTTTTCCATACTGACTGAACACTTCCAGCGGATATCTGTTTGATTCGTACATCGACGAAATTTTTCTGTCCATCCTGGAGGTGAAGACTGCCGATGTGTTGGCACGCGAAGATGAAGAGGAGGAAAATATTGCCGAGAAGCCCGAAGGAGGATTCGACGTATGACTGCTACTTGTTTTTTCCGGAGTTACCGTCCTATTCTAGATCGATTACGCACATTTCGCGAAGCTGCTCTTCGACTTGGGCAAATCTCCCGATGTAAACAGCAAAAGACGTCAGCGCCTCTACAAACTTTCCGCCCAGTAAGACACTTCCAAGAAACGATTATTCCAAGGAGCAATTCTAGGTTCGAGAGAGCTGCCGCGGACAAAGATCCCTTCCCGCACATCGAAAAGGCCGACAAAGAATACGCACCAAAGAAACAAATACGAAAGAAGAAGAAGCGATCGAGTGGACCCGCGAAGAAGATCAAGAAGAAGATGGTGAAGAAGACGAAGGGTAAGAAGTTGCCGGCGATCGCGTAAGAAGACCCTCGTTGGCGCTGTTTTTGTTATCACAGAGTTGTTATTGTTATGTTGTCTTTTTGTTGATGAATTGCCTTGGTGGGAGCGTTGCATAAGGAGGGAGACGTCTGGGAAGTTTACAGACGTCTACAAGCATCCGTGCGGAGGGCGGTTCAGGATGTCTTATATCTGCTTCTGCACGCCCGGGGTATGGTTGCCTTGTGTCTTATGCTGCAAACTTCCTCTGGGTGAATGTGTTGGGCCTCCTTCGTCGTCTTCCCCCACCTCCCAGCTACTCCTTTACCGAGAGATGAGTCTCCTCCATCTACAGGCCTGCTCTGTGACACATTTCTATCACGATGAGTTCCTCATTAGACCAGCGGCCTTCCGCAGTGCTACGAATCCTCCATGTGCGAGTTGTGGGTTTCGATATGATAAATAGCGGAAAAGGAAGTTCAGTCATGTTCGCCTATGAGCAGAAGACCGAAACTTCGCGGTGTGCGGATACGGTAGACCACTTGATTCGTTGATTAATGCCCTCTTGACCTTTGCAAGCTCATGACGAGGAGCTCATTTATTGACATTGACGAGGTGGTCTTTTCAGTAGCCGCATTTGTGTAGCTTTTATAAAAAAAATCGTTCTTTGTTGGTTCCCCACCTGTCCGTTGACAAACACCCACAATAAAATATGTGTTATCCAACAAATGACCTTCTGAAACGACATCCAGAAGGATGAACACAAAAACAATCATAGAATTGGGAATACTGCGGGCTGGGATGCCGATTCAGCTATCTCTCGTCCGGTTGAGGGCAATTCTCGGGAGCACCGCGACTACTTGGAAGAATATGGACATACAACACCTGAGGCTCTGACGCACTGATAAGGCGAGGTGAGATCGGATACAGTGTATAAAGCATAAAAGATAAGGAACATATAACACCTGAGGAGGAAGACAGTAGGATATGAAGTTAAATGCTACTGAAATCAGCTCATGGAAGAATGGAATCCTATTCATCATCTGTACACGATTTGCTGCTTCTGGGGATCACTGCTCCTTAGCTGGCTCCGCGCTTTCGGGCTGATCGTCGCCCAGAGGTTTCTCGTCATCGAATTTGAGCCTCGGTGGGGTGATTTCCTGTAGAGACAGGGGTATCTTCTTCTGGAACTTCTTTGGCGCCATGACCAACTGTGCTGGGTCTGGGGGAGGGGCGTGTTGAATAGGGGTGCGGAGGAGGTCGTTCTGAAAAAGAAAACAATGCTATGAGGAAGGAGATGGGTAATAAATAACGATCCGTCGCTGCGCCGTATAGCTCCATAGCTCAGTTGTTTAAGGCAACTTAAAAATTGATGGATAGGAGTAGTTGTACGTCCAACACTTTAGTACTATCTTACATAAGGGTGATTGTTAACTGGCTAACGTCTAATTTCCATCAGGAGTTGAACTAGAGGTTGGATTGTGTAATCTTTTATAGTGTTTCTGTTGCCTTAATTATGCCTTAGTTAGGGAGCTTTCGTCGATTAGGTATTACTAGGTTCATCAGAAGGTAAGAATTACATTTGTGTGTGGCGCACGATCTAAGTCGTCCCCATTGAAGAGCGTCCTCTCCTTCTTGTGAGAAGTGGGCGTTGTAGGTGCAATCTGTGGGGGAGGGGCACGTAGAGTACGAGAAGGGGTGCGGAACGGGTCCACCATGTTTGTCATGTTCTGAAAGGGAATTAACAGTATAGTACGAACAGATGCGAGTGATCAACGCCGTGCATAGGCTAACAGTGCCTGCGATGCAGCACGTACTAGTGCAGATGTGCAACTGAAAGGGACTGTGCGAAAAAATCACACTGGAAGTGTGTAAGAATGCGTTCCCTTTAAGAGTTCCCGTGAAATGCTTGACCCATTTTAAGCGATGCTCGGTGCTTCGATTCCCATTTCCTCATGGATCAAACACCAAACGCTAGTTGGGGCTAACAAACAGACTCATGTCGCCGTCGCCCCTTCGCAGTAATCGTAAACAAACTGGGAACCTGTTGTCAACAGCGAAACAACTCGGTCTGCACTGTGTTCTTGTATCCTAAGCGCGGCACCGCGATATTGAGCGGCTTTAAAAATGTCGGGAAACCAGCAGCGAGGGGCCCCTTCCCCACTTCCGCAACCGCCTCCTCTTCACAGTGGACGCAAAAACACAAATGAGATAAATTTGTTTTGTGGTACGTCGTCACGTGAGTGTGAAAGATAACACTGCCGTTCGCACTTCTCCTCGACATGGCGACGGAAGGTGTGACTGCGTGTGTCCACAGAAGAAACTGATTCCTTGACCTTCGATGACTTCGCAGCTTGACTCCGCGATCGATGTTGTTTATTGTGTACTCTGTGGGTGGTGCTCCGGACCAGCCGCCCGGGGGCCAATTCCTAACCGATGCGGCCGACCGATGCGTGCGCACGCCGAACGCGTCCGTTTAGCGCCGAACGCGTCACTGTGTGTTTCAGTTTGATTGACCTTCGAGAGGAACGCCGCCGAGCCGGGAATCAGCCGACGATCGATCGCAGCAAATCGCCCATCCCAGCCGCGACTGCCGTGGAACTAAGACACGCTGCCAGCCGCCGTTCGAACGCAGTTCGCCAGCGGTGAGTGGTAAGAATAGCAAGAAGAGCAGTACCATCGATCGCGAGTGATTTGCGATGCTGGCACAGCTGATCCCGCGACCCAAAATTGTAAGTGTTTCGAAGCATGCCACGGAGAACTGTATCTGGAGGGCTTTAGCTAGCGGACGAACACCATGTGAGCTTCAACCAGGATGCTTCTTCGATCAGCTTCGGACACAACGCGGGAGTCATTATACACAATCTGAACGGAGAGAAGATCGAGAAACAGCGCAAATACAGTAAGTTCTTAGCTTTACGTATACTACCGTATCCCAACGACAACGTGTAGATGTCGAATCCGACAGAATTGTCCTGGGAAATGATTTTTAAGCATCGAGTTAGCTTTATTTTGGACTTGAAGCTGGCAATGAAGCACGGCGAACCAGCAAATAGCAAATAGGACTAAAGGCTCGGCCACGATTCGTTCGCTTCCGCATCCGCATCCGCATCTGCCTACTTATCTGCTTACACAAAAAACCCGCAAACGCATCCGATATACGGAAGATCAGCGGCAGTAAGCAGCAAAAA